>CAUHTR010003000.1:0-11307 GCA_959609185.1 Schmidtea polychroa
TAAATTATGGAAATTATATACAAGGCATATTTATACCTAAATTAAGATTAACAAATTAACAAACAAATAATTACCATTTCAAGAGGCAATTGATTATAATTGCCAACATGGGAGGTAGAACATTATTATTCCCGGAATCGACATTGATATCAAGGAAACATTTATTTGGCATATAAATTGTGTGCCAAAGCGCAATTAGGAAGTACAAAGAAGACATTAAATAATAGTTTTAATGAACTTATTATTCTTATTTTATATATTTTAAATTAAGTTTTCATGTAATAATAATAAATTTTAATAGTAATTTGTAAGCTATTTCGTATTATGTTTTCAACCCTTTTATTTAATAAGAATTTTAAAAATATTTTTTATAATTTCTGATGAATTTAATAGTCATAAATGTAAGATGAAATTTAATTAAATCCAAATTTTCAATTAAAATTATTATAATTTTGAAAAATATTTTTATTTTACAATTTTTTCACAATAACATGGTTATTGAAATGTTTGTGTTAATTTATAATTTTTGATAAAATTATTACCAAGACGTGAAAAAAGTATAAAAGAATAATTAGACAAGATAATAACTCATTTAACTATATTTAAAAACAATCCAAATGTTCTGTTGCCAGCAAGAGTTTGTTTAAATAAATGTTTTATCTTTCTTTTGATTATTCCTCTCAAATATTCTAAAAATATTTTTAAAAATTCTTTCATATAATAAAATAAACTCTGCATTAGCGTTGTTTGACTTTCCTCTAATTTGTGTCCTAAATACGTTTATAAATTGATCTTTGGTGTAGCATATAAATTGTATAAAAAATATAAAATATAAATATATATATATATATATATATATATATATATATATATATATATATATATATATATATATATATATATATATATATATATATATATATATATATATATATATATATATATACTTACCGCTAGAACAACATATATACCGTATATTTCGGCGTATAAGACGGCCCTTAAAGTCAAAAAATCACTCTTGAAAATTGTGGGTCGTCTTATACAACCGATATCAAAGAAAGTATTACAGTACAGGTAGTTGTATTTATACTACTTTTATGCATATCTAAAACCCATCTAACTTTTTTTTGCTCTAATTTTATACCTCGTCTTATCTGACGGTCGCCTTATACGCCGAAATAAATTAAGATCGAATTATTATTGATACAATTATTTAAACAATTAAAATAATAAGAAACTGAGATACTGGCAAACTAAATAATAAAATATCATGTGGTCTACGAACAACCTTAGTTAAACTAAATACGAATATTTGATAGTAGTATGTATTGAGGTAAAAAGTATTGCATTTTAATTACGATATATAGGTGAGCCTCTAAGCGACAAAAAAAATTACAAGAATAATAATTGAAATAATATATTTGAATTTTAAATTAAATAAGCATCACATATTTCGAGGACGAAATTTTTTAAGGGGGTAGATATGTTGAGGTTTTAAAAGTAAATTATTAAATTATATAGTTCAGATTAAAAGGAAAGCCGAAATTGAATGGCGGTCAAGCAGAGAAGCAATGGCAAAGAAAGATATGATAAAAATAGAACTATAAAAGGGTACAATCAGACATGAAATGGGAAAATGCGCAAACCTGAGGAAGTGGAATAAAGTGAAAAGTTATCGAAATTGACGCTGGAAAACGGGAGAGGGGTAGATTAGGGATGGTGAAATTGTTAGAAAATGTGTAGAAAGAGTCGTAAAACAGACAAATGTGGAAAAACGTAAAATATTAATTAATTAATTAATTGGCTAATGGGAAACCCGAGTTATGGAAAGCCCGAGTCAATGGAGAACCCGAGCGATGAAGAAAACCCGAGCACGGCAATTTGAAAGGGTAAACAAACAAGGAATTCAGAGGGCAATTATCCAAACAACCGGATAAACGAGGGTAAACAAAAGAAAGGGAATTACGAAGAGGGTAAACAGAAATAGCTAATTAGGGAATGATAACTAAAGAAGTCAAAACCAATTAGGTCAAAAATGGGGCAATTACAACGATTATGGGAGTATATAAGGAAACTCAAAAGAAGAAACAGACGATAGGAGTTCGAGAAATAAAATAAAAGAAAAAAAGAATTATAAGAGGAATTTAGGAGTCAGAAAATAATATTAAAAGAGTTCGAATCAGAGAGCGGAATCAAACAAAAAGGTGAAACTTATTTTTAAATCGTACAAGGTCGAGACCTTCCAGAGCGGAGTTCGATCGAAAATTGTGGTTAATTAAAAGTGTCGTTACTTATTGAGAATTGTAAATATTCTGTAAAACAAATATACGTTGGGAGTTGTGTTTATTGATTTTGGAACACGTGGAGTCAGAGTAACCAACGGTTGATTTTGATATCATAAAACCCAACAAAATCTAACCGTGGAATATTATTATTATTCAATCGAATATTATTATTATTTGATGGAATATTATTATTATTATTCAATTGAATATTATTGATTACCACTTGATCGAGTTAAATTCTCTCTCTCTAAAGCAAGTTTAGATCAAGAGAGGTGTTTTCTAGTTTTAAGATGACTCGCTTTATGGTGTGTTGTAACATCACAGTGACAAATTTCACATGTCCAATAACGTGTCCAATAAAATGAAATTTTAAAATTTAATTTTAACCCCCTCTAACATTCTCAATTATTGAAATCTTTCATTTCTCTTTTCTTTTCTTCAAGAATTAATATATATTGCTTTAAAATTAGAATCCTTTGTTATATGAAGAGTAACATCAACATTATTTATAGCTAATCTATCATCTTGATCTGAAACATTTATACAGAATATAGAATACAAATTTTTGAAATCTTCAAAACTCAATTGTGGTTTAATTTTGAAGTTTTGGCACATTTCAATATAATTTTCATATGGGAATATATTTTCATTGTTTTCTATATTAAATTCCATTCTATTTACTGAATAATAACTATTATTCAATTGAATTTGAATTGATTTTAAATTATCATCTCCAAACTTCTGAATAACCAAGTTATTTTTTTGAAAGGATAGATCTAATTCTTTGAATTCAATTAAAATATATCTTGGACGATATGCTAAATTTGCAATCTTTATAGAGTATGTTGAACCTTCTCTCATGTCAAATACACTACAGATTCTATTTAAATAATTTACATTTATAGATTTTTTGGAATTTAATCTTTCAAAGAGTTTAATTTCAGCGTGTGGATTTAATGTCCATTCGGGTATGTGTAATTCAATCGTTGTTAATTTTAATTTACCTTTTGTATCCTTGTCTCCATAAAATAATATTTTATCATCTATTATTCTATTACAAAGTAATTCTTTAAAAGCATTATGGAGTATACGATTATAGTTTTGAATTAATCCAAATAAATATTTTAATTCGAAATAACCTTCAAATATTTTAGACTTGTAAAGATTAACACGTTTATAATAACCATAATTTATATCTAAACCATCTTTGTCTAAATCACCTTTGTTATTATCAGGGATCCAACCTGTTGATTCAAATATTTAAATTACAAATTAAGATTACAAATCATTGAAATCATCAAATGATTATTCAGAGTAATGTGTAAATGGTGGCAACTAGAACTTTTTCAAATATATTCTTGAGTATTCAAAAGTTTGCCAATACCCATCACTTTTTAGAATTTTAGATTTTTAGAATTTTCTTTTTTTTAGTAAAACTTATTTTACTAATAAAAGTTATTTTTATGTTTAAGTATACTAGAGTAGTGTATAAAATAGGAACACCGGCTTACCCCACCTATTTTAAAATTCTAATAATCTAAAATTCTAAGTATTGAAAATTTTAAAGTTTTTAATGTTTACATTTTTTTTAAACTTCGATGTTTAGATTTTTTAATTTTTTGATTTTTCAGTGGGTGGGGTGAACCGGTGTTCCCATTTTATACACTACTCCGCCGTTTCCCATTGCTTAGCAGAATTACTGCTATATAACATTCATAGCACTGGGCAAAAATCGGTGAGTTTTGATCAAAAGAAGAAAAACTTTGAATATCATAAGGACTATAAAAAGCCATTGAAACCTCCGGACACGAATAATTTAAATTATTCTAATTATTCTATTAATAACTCATTATTCAGGAAAGGAGAAAACATAAAAAGCTATAACCAACAACTCCAATCGAATGATATGACTGATGACAATGCGATTGAGAGAACTAATTCTAATTCACGAGAAAGTGAAAATATGAACAATGCCAATCCACCCTACAACTATGAAAGCTACAATATCAAATCTACTGCTATGACTGATGACAATGGGATTAAGAGAATGACTCCCAATCTCCGAGAAAAAGAAAATGAAAGAACTTAAACCCATTTCCAAACTATGAAAATTACAACACCAAAACTTATTCTATGACTGATGACAAAGGGATTGGGAGAATGACTCCAAATTCTCGAGAAAGAGAAAATAGAAACAACTCTAACCCATTTCTAAACTATGAAAATTACAACACGAAATCAAACTTTATTAATGATGACACTGAGATTGGAAAAATGACTTCCAATCTAGCAGGAATTGCGAACAATTCAAATCCTTCTTATACCGATGTGAACTCTAATAGCAAACCATATGCTAAAGTGCTGACCGAGAGTAACGATAGAATGACTTCCAACTACCCATCTCTGAACCACCAGTCTAGACCGAATAACAACGGTAATTATGATCAAAATTGTTACAATGTTCTAAAAAATCATTTTCTTATAATAACAAATATTTCGATAATTATTATAAAAACAATAACCAAACCATTGACACTGGTCAGCACAGTGCAACTGGTAAAGATATATATGAACAAAAAATTTATTCAATAAAAAACTTTAATTATCTAAACCTAAATTTAAATAATAACGATAATGAGATACTCTCTTCTAATCAAACCAATGACGAAAATTTACTAAAAAAATGTAGGATTGTTAATAAATTAATTAAACTAATACCTAGGGACCTAAATAATAATGATTCCAAATTTGATTTAAAAAATTCTAACCATAAAATAAATTATAAAAAAGATAAATGTTATGAAAAATATATTAATTTCTTTGATCATGAAAACTTCAATAATATCTTAAATTTTAGCCAAAAACATATTAAAAAAATTTAATAGATTCAGTTAAATCCGTCTTTAGATCCATCTTTAAAATTTTGCAGAAAATTCTTGAAACTAACAATATATATTTATTCAAAGAATTTATAAATAACAAGTTTTATTTAATTCACAAAAACCGCAAATTCCAAATTATTAAAATAACAAGATATCTAACTCTCCCCTTCTTAAGACTTTTTCCACTTCTTACCCACTAAAAAAAGAAATTAGTACAAAAACACAAGTGTTTTTTAAAAAGGACGTTTACATTAGTATTACTATTCTTCTTATGTTGAGGTCCTAAAAAAATATTTGCACTAGGTCCCATTCATGGAGAAGGCCGACCCTGACAGCCAGTTATAGTATCATTCATCGTTCTTTGTATTCAAACTTTCGTTTAAGTTACTATCCCAGTGATAAAATAGTAGTAGACGGATAGGGTCACTGAAACGCAAAATATATCAGCTAGAGGGGACTTGGTTTATCCCTGCAAAGATGAAGGAAGTTCAGAAAAAAATTGGCAAGGAGAAAACATTGCCAAGATAGCTTAATAGAAGAGAGTCAGTCCCAGTGATTGCTTATAAAGGAACAGTTTACGTGCAGTCAATGATCACTAGGAAGATCGTCAGCATCCCAATTGCAGAGGCCGATAATAACTCATACAGACGGCTTACAAAACATGTACCATATGGGTAAATTAATGAATCTCTGGTTGCTATCCCTAAACTATTTTCGTCACTGTCAAATTAATAATAAATCTCTGGTTACTATCCCCAAACATGAGTCGAACAGCACGTGGTAATTATGTTATCCCATTGACTACTCATAAAGACGGCTTACAAAACCTGTACCAATAAGGGTAAATTAATAATGAATCTCTGGTTGCTAACTCGGTTCAACACATCTGTTTGTTCCTTATCAATTCACCATTTAATAATAATAATACTTTGCAAAATAAGAACTTGAAGAAAATAATAATAATATTTGATGAAAATGTTCGTGCAAATATTGAAAATATTTATGCAAATAATGAAAATGGTGAAATTAATAAAGAAATTAAGTTCTATGAATATTTAAGTAAATAATAATGAAACTTTGAAATAAAATCATAATAACTTTGAAAATATTAATATTTTGAAAATAATACTTTAAAAATATCTTTTGGAAATAATATTAATAATAATAATATTACATTGAAAATAAAAATAATAATAAAACATATCCCGCGCGGTAATACAAATAATAATAAAAATAATACATATAATAATAATGATAATATTATTACTTTGAAAATAATAATAACTTTATCACTATAATAATAATAATAATAATAATTGATGAAAATGTTCGTGCAAAAAATCATGAAAATCATGAATATGGCGTCAAAATGTGTTTTTTAAATATATTTAAGTTTTAAAATAAAAAAACGTAATATATTTTTGTCCTGCCCCATCATTGATTTTAATTGGTCAGAATTTAATAATACTTCGTAATAATTTGAGACATGTTAAGTGTGAGCAGTACCCTTGTGATAATAATAATAAAAATAATAACCTTGTGAGATGTTGTATCTGAGCTGTACTCTTACAACATGTTGAGTGTGACCAAACCAAAGAATATTAAAATTAATCCATATATAATCCATATATATATATAGGTTCCAGGAATCCCAACTTGATGATCTTATATAAATAAATAAGTCAAACACTTGTTCTTTCAAGACTTTTATTTGATAACAATAATGATATATTACAAAATAAAATATTCACCTTTTCACACAGTCAATTATGTAATTTTATATAGGGTTCTCTTTTTGTCTTGTTTTCTTTGCTAATAGTCTCTAAATACTATTACCTGAGCTCGGTTATGTAAATCTGTATGCTCAAATTTATATTGCAATATCAATTACTGAATTTGCAATTCTTCTTCGCAAATGATTTTTTGGGTTGCTTTGACTGAAATATAAGTCTGTATACATAATAATTTTCTGTTGACACTCCATTAGAATGTCAATACACTCTGTTTTGTTAAAGTCAATAGAATTTCTGTTTTTTAAAAGTGCAGATTTTATTTGTTACTATTTTTGAAGTCATCCCTTTATCCAGCATCTTTGTTTATTATTATAATAAAATTTGATATAGTCCTTTGTGTCTTTTTTCAACGGAATTCATAAGAAGTACATAAGATTTAAATAATATATTTCAAAGTCTGTATTTGGCAAAATTTTTATTTAGTTGATTTTCTTTACTAACTCAATGTTACTTTGATCGACTGATGCCTAAATTCCTGGATAATAGAATTTGAAAATGTCTTCAATTTTAGAATGAATCATCAATGTGAGTTAAAAAGTAAGCTGAAACCCCATTATCATTCAAAGCAAATATGTAATTGCAAAAAGGTGCGTGGAATAATTTTGTTTTGGATGGTAAGTGAAAGTGTGCATATAATAACAACAGTTTTGAATTTCATCAATATCTTCGACTAAATAAGGCAATCATAAATGTGATAAGTCCTCAATCTAATCTTATTTAACTTTTTTTTAATGTAATTTTGCATTTTCCATTTATTAATAATCGGGATAGGTAATATTTATTATATATGAAAATATTAACCACAATTTATAAATTTATTATTTTTATTGAAATATATTATTTTTTTCTTTCTTAATTTGCCACTGCAACATAATTTTCAAACAAAAATGCACTTAGTGCAAAATAAAATAAAACAAATAAAAATGCACTCAGTGCAATAAATAAAATGCACTTAGTGCAAAAATAAAACAAACATAATCAACCAGATGGTTGAAAAAGTAAATATTGTGCCACAGTGCACTTAAAAATAATAATAGTAATAATAATAATAATAACAATAAATAATAATAATAACAATAATAATAATTTCACCATTTTCCATTGAATTAATAATAATAATAATTGTAAGTAAAATAACAAGATAAAATTATAAATTAATTAATTTGCTTTCAAGAGACCTATTTTTGTGTGTTGTCGACAATATAAAATGTCATTAAATTCTTAAAATAATCAATAATCTGTAAAAAATTCACATCACCATAAAAATAAAAACAATCGATGTATTTATAATTGTCATAATCAAAATAAAATAATCTAATCAATATAGTCATAATTGTCGATAGATCACCAAATTGTCATCATCATAGTTATTTTGTATTCGAATCAATTTTCATTAACTTATTTCTGAATATGTATATTTATTCTATATCTATCCGCCCCTATTGTATAATATTTTAATTTTAAAATTTTTAGGATTCTCCCATCTTCTAACATATATATATATATATATATATATATATATATATATATATATGTGTGTGTGTGTGTGTGTAAATTATTTTAAAATTAGAACCTTGGACCCTTTCACCCTTCAAAGGTATTACCATCATACTTACCTTTGAATTACCTTTTACTAAAGCAGATAAGGTGACAGTCATTTACTTGGACGAAATCACCAGGGGCTCGATGACGAGATCATCTGAAATGGACCGGAGATTTCTAATATTACTTGAGAAAATATCAGAGATTAGTAAGCTTAATTTAATGCATTCTGATCTGGAATGCATCTCTAAAATAGTATACTCTAGGCAATAAGGCAGTAAATGAACATGCAGGGAGAAACTGGGACAAAATCTAAAAGCTCGTTCGGTGGCTGAATTCAGTTACTTGTCGATACATTGAGAGTATGTCGCTGCAGACAAATGCTCCCAGTGAGAAGAGCAATGAAATAACGACGAAAATGCTCTCACAAATCACCTAACAGTACAGACAAAATGACGGACGATCAATACAGAATAAGGATGAGAACACCGCGGTACTTGATTATTTAGTGTATAATATTACTGAAAATTCAAACGATTAATTTAATGATATCAACAATGAAAATGGAAAGTTTACTTTCTATTGATTGTATTTAATGTTTTTGTGTTATATATCATTATAATAGTGTTGAACTTAGTTATTTAGTTTTTGTTAATGAATATAGAAAATGTACTTGCACGATTAGCACTTGGATTTTAACAAGTGATGAGCTGAAAAAAATTTATGAACCGGTTCGCATAATTTTTTGAAAAAATGTAAAAATTATAATATTTGACGTTTTACAAAACTTTATTCTACATACTTCCATATTTGTATTTGATTTTCAGAATAAATACTTTTTGTGCATTTTTTACCATACACATCTACTGGCGCTCAATGAAATATCTGTTGCGCCGGCTATGACTATGAGATACGAGTGGTGAAGATTGTATTTCCTCACTTATTGATTCATTTTGATCTGCTTCATCATAATAAAATTTTCGTAATTGTATTTTGTCTTTTCATTTTGTTAGGCTATACGAACGATTAAAAAAACATTATTTACAAGATAGATATTTAAACTTAAAGTACCTTTTAAGCTTTGAATATTATATTATTAATTATTTTGTATGTAAAAAAGCTCAATCGATAATTTTTATAATTAAATTTAAGCTCTACGCATCATTATCTTATTACCAAATAATATTTTTATTTATTATTTGAGGTTATTGGACATGCATAAAGTATTGTTAAATGAATAAAAAAAAATATTTGAACAAAGTTTAACAACTGGCTCGTGAGAGCTTGACCGAGTCGTGCTCAGCTCATCGCTGATTTTAACTGTAATTCGATATTTTTAATTGTTTTTAAATATATTTATTAAATATGTTGGTCTTTATAATAATAATTATTAGATGAAAAAAAATATGTAAATAATTTAGATGAAAAACAATCAATGTGGCATTTTTCAGATTGGTGAGATTTTGGACAGATATAATTTTATGAACATCTACTGCTGATGAAACGATTTATCGATATATTTGACAATTAATTTTAAAGTCAATTCTTAATTTTAACATAATATTTCATCTAATTGATAGTTTATTATGACAATTTATGTTGATGACAATATAATTCTGTCATAATATTTTGATGATAATTTATGATGTAAAATTTACCTGCAGTAATTTGTTTTTTGTTCACTAAAAATATATAGCTGTATTTGTAAAAATAAATATATTTTCATTAATTAATTAATAGTTAATATAAGGTTTGGTCGAAAGGGTTCCAATTATTCTACAACTACTGAGAGTGTTTATATTTTATTTGAAAGGTTAGATCAGTTGGAAACAAACTTATGTAAAAATTTATAGAAAGATAAAATATTAAAAGTCGAAATAAAATCCTCATGACATTATTAATTTTCTTAGAAACAGGCAATATTTCATATTCCACTTCCAGGGATACCGCCATAACATATATAGTTGAAATGTTTATGAGTCCATCTATCTATTTATGGTAGCACAATAACATGGAGGCAGGCCCGACAAGAAGGTGATGTAAGCGAGGCTCTTATCATAACCAAAAAACTCAATGAATAATAAAATAGTTTTAAAAGACTCTTAAGTTTCTTGGTCTTATTTAATGATCCTATTAAATATGAATTTACAGAATCGAATAACATTAACAAAGATAAACATTTCAAGTTGCAACACTTCATTCTTGTTACCTACTTTTCCGATAGACTTCATGCCAAACATCACTATTCACGACCTTTAGATCCCAGAAGCTGGAAACGAAATAATTATGCAGATGAAAACACAATACAGATATTTAGAATTCTAAAACAAAATAAAGTGGTACCGAGTATACAAGGAGACAATAAATCTGATCCCCTAGTCCAGTGGTACGCAAACTATGTGCCGCGGCATATTAGTGTGCCGTAAAAGAATTTAAAATGTGCCGCTAATGCGAAAATATTTAGTACGAAAATATTTTTTTTAGTTATATAATAAAAAAAAGAAGTTAAAATATTTTTTGTAGTTATTTAATAAAAACAAAACACTGTCAAGAAGTAACAATAATTGATAAAAGTGACCGTTATTTAATTGAATTTTTTATGGAAAATTCAAATTTGTTTTAAATTTTCCATAGTAGGCTTGCTATTTTTCTTTGAAATTTTTAATACTATGATTGGAATAAAGCCATTCGTAAAAAATTTCAAAATTTATAGTGGGGAAATTTGTAGAACTCATTATTTTGTTTGTATCGTAAGTGAATAGAAGTTATTTAATAAAAACATTATTATTATTATCGATTATTATN
>CAUHTR010003001.1:0-51042 GCA_959609185.1 Schmidtea polychroa
ATATTAACAAGGACCAATTAGTGCAACTTATTGCAAGAATTAAAGAAAGCCCAAAATTTTCAATTCAGTTGGACGAAACAACGGATATTACTAAATTGGCTCAGTTGTTAGTATATGTCAGGTACGTTTATAAAGAAAATGTGGAGGAAGAATTGTTATTTTCTCGTCCTATGAAAGACTACAGGGAAAGACATATATTGTAAAGTTGACGAATTTTTAAAAATTGAAGGTTTAGAATGGAAAAATTGCTGTGGAATATGCACAGATGGTGCAAGAGCGATGACGGGCAAAAATATTGGTTTTAAATCATTTTTTCAAGCTGCTCCTTATGATCATATAACTTTTACTCACTGTCTTATTCACAGAGAGGCCCTTGCATCAAAAAAATTAGCACCAGAATTGAACGATGTGCTTCAGAATGCTGTAAAGATTATAAATTTTATTAAGAGCCATGCCCTTAACAGTCGCTTATTTTCAAATCTCTGCAAGGATACAGATTCCAACTACACAACTTTATTATTACATGCAGAAGTAAGATGGTTCTCAAGAGGTCAAAGTTTAAGAAGATTATTGTTATTAAAGGATGAAATCGAAATATTTTTAACCGAACGAAAATGTGAACTTGCTGCTTTTTTCAAAATGACTTATGGCTATCTAAGTTGTGTTATTTGTCAGATATCTTTGAGAAATTAAACGATCTCAACTTGTCTCTTCAAGGAAAAAATTGCGATATATTTACTTCTAATGATAAAATTGAAAGTTTTATTAGAAAGATCAACATTTGGAAAAGTAGGGTAGAAAAGAATTTGTTCGAAATGTTTTCCAGTCTCGACAATTTTATAATCGAGAAAAATCATTGTAAAACTATTATCGCAATAATTATTGTAGATCACTTAAAAACGCTAGAAACACAGTTCCGCACATATTTTATATTAAATATTGATTTCAAAAAGGTAGCTTGGATTCAAAAACCGTTTTGGACTGACTTGAGTGAGATTGATCACCTGCCACTTAAGCACAAGAGGAATTTGCTGAGCTTTCGAGTGACTCAAACCTAAAACTACATTTTCCAAAAAAGCCCTTGACTGAATTCTGGATCGGAACTAGAACTGAATTTCCTACAATCGCTGATATGGCGTTAAATGTGCTTCTGCCATTCAACACCACATATTTATGTGAAGTTACTTTCTCAGCTTTAACACATATTAAATCCCAATATCGTTCATCGCTAAAAAATGTTGAAGAGGTCTTACGTCCAGCAGTGTCAAACATTCCACCAAGATTTAATTTGTTATGCAATAAAAAACAGGCACATCCATCTCATTAAATTTAATTTTAAATTTTTGTATGTTTCAAAACGAATTCTAAAACTATATTTTTTCATGTATACATAATAAATACATAATAAATAAATCATCAAAAAATACTTATTTATCTTTCTGTTATATTTATATGGGGTCGCTAGGAAACTCGCAAAATGAAAAAAGTTTAAGAAGCCCTGATCTAAATAAAAGACGAATTGTTACTGTTTGTCCACAACCAGCGAAGCTAATCGTAATTTCCGAAGATGAAGACTTTCATTCATCAAATGACGAAAATATTGTTCAATATGGTGGTTCTAATGAACCTTTAGTTAAATCTAATTTGAATAAGGCACATTCTATTGTTAAAATGGTTTCTTTAAATTTAAATAAATTAATTATCCCTGCACCATTATTAACTAAATTAAATTCTGTTATATCCGAAATGGGAAAAATTCAAATCTGCATTGATGTAAAATTTGAAAAAGATGGACAATTTCAGTCTTTTATAATATCTAATTCGGCGAAACCCATGAGTGATACTTTTTCAGATGACAGTATTGCTCTTTTGAATGAAAAAATAACTCAAGTCTGTGAAAATGGTAACAACTGGTCAATTAATAAAATTAAGGAAATTAGTTTTAAATTGACAAAATATTCACAAAATATTCTTTTGAATGAAAAAATAACTCAAGTCTGTGAAAATGGTAACAACTGGTCAATTAATAAAATTAAGGAAATTAGTTTTAAATTGACAAAATATTCACAAATACGTAGGTTGTGTGTTCACGGAGGTATTGATACTCCTCCAGAATTATCCTTAAAATATTGTACGGTTAATGTGAAAAACACTAGATATGTGTTTCATCTATAGTGTTTTATCTATTATAAAATATGATGAGGTTAGTAGCTATGTCAGAATTTTAATACTGTTTAATATACTGCTCTTGAATTTTAATACTGTTTCAAATGATAGAATTCAGAGTATATTTGCTGTGAACGATGCTTGAATGGATTCATGTTGGCTGAAGCTTTTAAGAAACATCAGGCATTTTCTGAGATAGTTTACCTTCCGATAAAAACTTGATATTTAATGATTGGTCTAAAATTGTGACTCCTCCTTTTGTATATGCTGATTATGAGGCTGTTTTACCTAAGGACGATAAATATTTTCAGCTCCACTTGCCGATTTCAGCCGGACTATTACTAATTAATAATTTCACTGGTGAAAAGATATATGAGTTTTTATGGTTTAGACTGTATTGAACAATTTTTGACTGAAATAAATGACATTGGTGAAAAAATAGTTTTACCTTCTTAAATAATTCCAAAAAGAAAATGGAATTTCTTTCTTCTTCGTTCTTCAACCATTTGTTACATGTGCAATAAACTATTAGAAACTATTTGAAAAAGATGGACAATTTCAGTCTTTTATAATATCTCATTCGGCGAAACCCATGAGTGATACTTTTTTAGATGACAGTATTGCTCTTTTGAATGAAAAAATAACTCAAGTCTGTGAAAATGGTAGCAACCTGTCGACAAAGTTCTCCACTTTTTTAAAATATGTTTCAATCTCTTCGCCTCTTCTTTTATAATTCAATAAACTTTCTATATCCTTTATTACGTCTCTTTCGTAATCAAATGCCATTCGTAACCTGGCTTGAAATCCTTCTGCTTTTATAACTGTCTTCGCATATTTCTCCAATAGATCCTCGTCGATCATGTTTTTCCTGTTCTTTTTTATTGATGCCTTTAGCATCGAAATAAATCTCGCATCTTCTAATTTTTCCAAGTCAACACCTTTGGCAATCGGTAATCGTGTCGGTGTTTACCGCTGCCACCATATTAGGATTCTCATACGTTAGAAAATTAATATCTGCAAATCACTAAATAATTCCATAAATTTTATTCAATAAATTTTACTTTCAAAAACTTGTTTTTCTTATTTTTGTTATTTGAAAACATTTCAATTTTCTTTTTAAAATATTTTTCAATAAAAATATTTTTTTAAATTTAACAAAATTTCTAATTAAATCTTACAGAATCTATCAACTTCCTCATAGGTGTCAAGAATGGTAAAATTTATTTATTTATTTGTCATTATTATTGATATAATTTGCAGGACTTAATCGAAATTTCAACAAAAGCTCTAACAATAACATTGGAAACATGACAAATGGTATTTCATTATTATTATTATTATTAAATTTATATTAATTTATTCTTTTTTAGATTTTATTATAAACAACATGAATGGAAGCAGGATAAATAGAAGAAACATGAGCGAATCAATTTCAAATAATAATAATGATGGTAACAATTTGATTGCACACAGTAATGCATATGGAAAAAATGGTTGTTAATTGTAAGATTTTATTTTTATTTATAGTTTTTTTAATGATTTTATTGTTTTTATTAAAGGATTTATTAATTTTTTTAATTTTAATAATTATTATTTTAGTTTTAAATATAATAATTAAAATATATTACTTTGAATAATAATAATAATAATAATAATAATAATAATAATAATAATAATAATAATAATAATAATAATAATAATAATAATAATAATGACATTAATGGCATGGTATAATTACGGCTGATAACATAGCTTTTAATTGCATCTGAATGAATAATAGCATTAAATGAAAATCCATCCTTTGCTGCACATTTCGCTAAAATTTCTGATAAACTTATTTGAGATTTTAAAAAGCTCTTAATTGAAGCATTAGATAACTTTATTGTTTTAGATGTTGACTGTTCAGAATCAGTATCATTGCATTTACTATTTCTAGAAATAAGCAAATCGTGCAATTTCAGATGGTTTATTAATCCAGTGGTGCTGCTTCCCTTACAGCTTAGAATTGTTCCGCAGTGATTGCATTTAGCTTTATTTGCATTGACTTTTTGAAAATAATTCCAAGCTTCTGATTTTCTTTTACTCATTATGCCTATGGGTAATTAATATGTTAAAAAATGATTAAATAAAGCAATTAGAACTTAACCTTATAAAAAAACTATTAAAGTTGAAAATTTATCAAACAATAATTCTATTATTAATTAAATTATGAAAGTTTTAAATTTTAAAATATGACCTTGAAAAAAAATGACCTTGAAAAAATAATATGACCTTGAAAAATAATATTTTGAAAAATAATAATGTTGGGCTAGAACTGATTTCTAAACCCAAAGTTAGGAATGGGACGAAATGTGTCAGTACACAACACGCATACCCTGCATTAAGTTTACTTAAATAAAAATATATAAAACACCAAGTAANGAAAAATAATTCAAAAATAAAATTTCAAAAAATAAAAACAAAAATTCTTACTGAAAATCACCATCAAAATCGATAAAAATTAAAAATCGAATGTTCGAGAATTAAAATCATCCGAGTTTGTTTTACTGCATCAATTCACGCATGTATACTTACACGCCAAATAGAGGCTATATAAACTAACACATTTCGTCACTTTTGAAGGCAAATGCTAATGCTTACTCTTATGCCAAATTTTTGATTTTGATTTTTCTGAGATTGTAAGTAAGGACGATTTATTATTATTTAAACCTTGTTTTCATGCTTTCAATTTAACTATAGAGGTGTAGGTTTGAGTGAGATCGTCGGTTATCATCGATTTTGAAGCGAGATCCCAGCCAATCCTGCACCTTCAACTTTATCATTTACGATCGCAGATCACCACATGCACCTATTTGTATTATACATTGCGGGGTCGTCGGAGGTCGTACTGACTCAGTGGTATAAGCCACTGGGTTCGTCGATAAATTACCTCTGGTACGTCGGAGTTCTTGGAACTCGTTATCGTTGCTATAGTACGGTAATACATTACCAAATCACACACACATTAGGGCTTGTCGTAGTGAGCACAGTGCGGCCACAAAAGCAAGCAACTTTATTTAAATCGACTTTTCTCATGCATAATATACATATAACGTACACACTAAAAATCAACACTAATACATTACCCTAGGTATGATAAACGGAGTAAAGCTCCAGACTCAAATTAATCACAATTTACAATTAATATAGACGGTTAAATATCATCAAGAACCAACTCTACCTATACGTTTGTCGAATCTAAATTTATGAATGTCCTAAATAAATTTTCTAGTAATAGTGTAAAGTAAAGATTTTTTTAAATGATTGATTTCGCAGTGATAGTATTCATAAAGGTGTTCGACATGCGTATCGATAAGACTAGGATTTTAAATTGAATAGACTCTAAACTAACTATAAAAATACAAATCGTAAACCCATAAAAGTATAAATTATCATCTCAATTTCATAAAAATATGAATTATACTTATAGATTTAATTTCTTCAAAATATAAATTATAATTAGTTATAAAGGTATCAATTATAAATTTAATTTTTTAAAAATATAAATTACAAATTTATATTGACTGTAACATTATAAATTATAACTCTAAGTTAATTACAAAAGTATAAATTATAATCCTAATTTCATAAAAATATAAATTATAATTAGTTATAAAAGTATAAATTATAAATTTAATTTCCTAAAAATATAAATTACAAATTTATATTGACTATAAATTATAAATTATAACTCTAAGTTGATTATAAAAGTATAAATTATAATCTTAATTTCTTCGAAATATAAATCATGAACTTAAAAGTATAAATTATAAAATTATATTAGCTTTTAAATATAAACTATAAATTTAACTCCATAAAAATATAAATTATAAGCTTAAAAGTATGAATTATAAAGTTATATTAGCTTTAAATATAAACTATAAATTTAACTTTACTTCATAAAAATATAAATTATAAACTTATATTAGCTACCAAGGTATAAATTATAAAATTATATTAGCTTTAAAATTATAAACTATAAATTTAATTTCATAAAAATATAAATTATAAACTTATATTAGCTTATATTATATATAAACTTATATAAACTTATATTAGAGTTTGGTCATAATTTGGTCATAAAAGTATAAAATATAAACTACGTTAGCGATAAAAATATAATCTATAATCTCATAATAAGTTGTAAATATTTTATAAACAACCCACCCAGTTACATAATCATCGAAACAAATGTTCAGATTCATAATCTAACTTATATATGTATATTTGAAACTGATAAAAGTATAACTTACATTTTTTCATAAGTACCCCCCTCAAACTATACATTAATCGAGAACAATATATATAGCAATAAATTGACTTATGTGTGTATATATTAAGCTTGCCTTGTGTACCGTACGTTATTTTGGCTTACAAAATAAGAATGTACGTTATTTACGGAATTAGTGAAAACGTACCTAAAGGTACGTTTAATTACTGATTATTTTTTGATTTGTTTTGTTATAATATAATTTTTGTCCAGTTCAACTTTAATGAAGCAGCGTTTTTGTATTCTTAAAGTATTATTTCTGGAATATTTGTTAAAAAAAGCATTTAAATGTAAATCTACTTTTAATTTTGTTTAAGATTTATATATGATGGAAAAAGAAATTGATACTAACAGCAGCGAATACAACACGGAAGTTGAAAATGAAAATATTAGTGGAAAATCAAAAATAAAAAGTCAACGTCATATAAATCATTTTAACGATGAGTGGCCAAAATCTTATCAATGGCTGGTCAGAGTAGCAGGAAAACCCAATGCTGCCAAATGTATTCACTGTCGCACAGAATTTAGCATTGCCGTATCTGGAATTCGAGATGCGAAACAACACATGAAAACAATAAAACATATAACCAACTTTAAAGCAGCATCAAGTTCCAATAGCCTAACTTCATTTTTTTCAGCCTCATCAACAATAACTTCATTGGGTAAAAGAATTAGCGCTGCAGAGGCTACCTTTGTATATCACAGTATTCAGCATTCGCATAGCTTCAATTCATCAAATTGTACCAGTGCTTTATTGCATACTTTGTTTCCTGATTCAAAAATAGCATCCAATTTCACTTGTGGCCGTACTAAATGTTCAAAAATAGTAACAAATGTATTAGCAAAAGAATCCCAAAATTCTATTATTGCTAATATAAAAAGCAAAAATCTTCCTTATAGTATTTCTACAGACGCATCTAACAAAGGAAATATAAAAATGTTTCCTCTAGTACTACGATATTTTTTGAAAGATGTTGGTACTCAAACAAAACTTTTAAATTTTTTTGAGAGCTCAAGTGAAACATCACAGCATAATGCTAGTTCATTAATTAGTTATCTAAATAAAACACATTTAGATCCAAAAAGCATAATAAGCTACTGCGGTGATAATGCTAACGTCAATTTTGGTCGCCATCAAAGTGTTTTTACTGAGCTCAGAAAAATAAATCCAGGCATTATAGAAGTAGGATGTTTTGCTGTCAAATGTTGTTAAAAATGCTTCAAATTTACTGAAATTTGACTTAGAATGAATTATAGTTAAAAATATATAATGAGTTCAGCTCTCATATGAAAAGGAAGCAAACGCTAATGGAATTTTATGATTTTTGCGATATGGAATACACAGAAATGTTACGCCATGTTTCGACAAGGTGGTTATCTCTTGTGCCGGCTATCAATCGCCTTTACAAAAAATTTGAGCCAATAAAATCATATTTCAATTCCAAATCTTCACCACCGGCTTTAGTCATAGATTTCTTAAACGACGAGTTGTCAGAAGCGTATTTAGGTTTGCTGTCCAATATTGGGTCAATTATTAAAAATGTAATATTAAAGCTAGAAGGTGAAGGTCCTGTAGAAATAGAAATGTATGACTTGCTTGAGATTTTAAGGAATTCGTTAAAAACAAAGCTACAGCAAAATTTTATGGTACTATAACACAACAGGCATTAGAAAAATGCAATAATGATACTGAAAAAACATTATTTCTCAAAAGAGCTTCTGCATTTTTAGAACAATTTATTCAATATATTGAAAAAAGATTTGATTTCATTAATAATAAGTACAAAGCTCTAAATATTTTTAAATTGGTAGAAGTTCCTGTTTTTGAAGATTATTGAATGTACTGAAGGTATTTCCTATAAAAAATATTGACGTAGATAGTTTATTTGAAGAGTACATAATATTTAAATAAATTATACCAGATATACAGAAATTAACATATGAAGAAAAATGGTTAAAAATATTTAAAACATTTATTTCTCCAAATATGCTTAAAATTGTAGCATTTATTTTTGCGGTAGCTCATTCCAACGCGATGAGTGAACGCATATTTAGTTTAATGTTTTATGCTTGGAGATCAGATAGAAGTCGTCTCCTTATAAAAAATATAGAAGCTGAAATCCTCGTGAAGCATAATTTTAATATGAATTGCAAAGAGTTTTACAAATATGTGATTCAGAAAGATGAATTATTAAAAAAACTTAGAGGAAATGAAAAATATACCTAATCAAATTATAATTAAATGAAGTCCCTGTGATTTATTTTTTAAATTGTTATACTATTCATATAATTAATTTTAATATTTTATTGAAGTGATATAATTAATTTTTTGTTAAGGCAGAATTAAAGACCTTGTGATTTATTTTTTAAAATAATTTAATAATTTTATATATAACATATTTACTGATAATTATAATAATAAAAAAAATTACATAACATGTATCTTTAATTGTTTTCGTTTTTATGCTGATCAATTTTTGTATGTACGTTTTTTTCGAAATTTTTATCTGGCAAGCCTAGTAAATATATATATATATATATATGATTTTAAAATAATAACTCTAAAAATTACTAAATGACCCCCAAGCTGTATACCCGTGGAAATTTCATATAAATATCAAGGTACATTCGCCGTTTATCATTATTGATATTGTTATTTTAACATTACTGCTACTACCATTAGTACTACTACTCTTACATTGTATTGTTATCATACTTTATCATGATTGATCTTATTAATTTTATTTTCCCCGGTAACCCCACTAAACTGATTATATTATTAAAGTAATTATTAGTTCTTAAAAATAAAATTTTAAACAAAATTATCGATTTTGGGATTCCCTTAATGATAAATTTAATGTTAGAACATTTACACCCAATAATATTAAAGCAAATCACTAAGGCTTATTTTTAGTAACACCCCCCCCCCCCCAGATAAATAATGGTCGAAGAGGACATCAATATTAATAATTTAAATTACATACATATACAGGTATGTGTATATATGCATATATATGTGTGTGTACGTGCGTAGATATACCTATATCAAATTTTTAAAATTATAAATTCCGTTTTACATAAATACGCCCTCAGGTTATAGGATGATGCAAACAGTTTAGCCAATTTACCTATAAGTGGAACTTACCACATTTCAATCGCCAATGTTGTTGTTGGAGTTATTGTTGTAATCACTATACAACAGGGCTTCTTAAACTTTTTTCATTTACGACCCCATTTATGATTGCGAGTTTCCTAGCGACCCCATATAAATATAACAGAAAGATAAATAAGTATTTTTTGATGATTTATTTATTATGTATTTATTATGTATACATGAAAAAATATAGTTTTAGAATTCGTTTTGAAACATACAAAAATTTAAAATTAAATTTAATGAGATGGATGTGCCTGTTTTTTATTGCATAACAAATTAAATCTTGGTGGAATGTTTGACACTGCTGGACGTAAGACCTCTTCAACATTTTTTAGCGATGAACGATATTGGGATTTAATATGTGTTAAAGCTGAGAAAGTAACTTCACATAAATATGTGGTGTTGAATGGCAGAAGCACATTTAACGACATATCAGCGATTGTGGGAAATTCAGTTCTAGTTCCGATCCAGAATTCAGTCAAGGGCTTTTTTGGAAAATGTAGTTTTAGGTTTGAGTCACTCGAAAGCTCAGCAAATTCCTCTTGTGCTTTAAGTGGCAGGTGATCAATCTCACTCAAGTCAGTTCAAAACGGTTTTTGAATCCAAGCTACCTTTTTGAAATCAATATTTAATATAAAATATGTGCGGAACTGTGTTTCTAGCGTTTTTAAGTGATCTACAATAATTATTGCGATAATAGTTTTACAATGATTTTTCTCGATTATAAAATTGTCGAGACTGGAAAACATTTCGAACGAATTCTTTTCTACCCTACTTTTCCAAATGTTGATCTTTCTAATAAAACTTTCAATTTTATCATTAGAAGTAAATATATCGCAATTTTTTCCTTGAAGAGACAAGTTGAGATCGTTTAATTTCTCAAAGATATCTGACAAATAACACAACTTAGATAGCCATAAGTCATTTTGAAAAAAAGCAGCAAGTTCACATTTTCGTTCGGTTAAAAATATTTCGATTTCATCCTTTAATAACAATAATCTTCTTAAACTTTGACCTCTTGAGAACCATCTTACTTCTGCATGTAATAATAAAGTTGTGTAGTTGGAATCTGTATCCTTGCAGAGATTTGAAAATAAGCGACTGTTAAGGGCATGGCTCTTAATAAAATTTATAATCTTTACAGCATTCTGAAGCACATCGTTCAATTCTGGTGCTAATTTTTTTTGATGCAAGGGCCTCTCTGTGAATAAGACAGTGAGTAAAAGTTATATGATCATAAGGAGCAGCTTGAAAAAATGATTTAAAACCAATATTTTTGCCCGTCATCGCTCTTGCACCATCTGTGCATATTCCACAGCAATTTTTCCATTCTAAACCTTCAATTTTTAAAAATTCGTCAACTTTACAATATATGTCTTTCCCTGTAGTCTTTCATAGGACGAGAAAATAACAATTCTTCCTCCACATTTTCTTTATAAACGTACCTGACATATACTAACAACTGAGCCAATTTAGTAATATCCGTTGTTTCGTCCAACTGAATTGAAAATTTTGGGCTTTCTTTAATTCTTGCAATAAGTTGCACTAATTGGTCCTTGTTAATATAAGAAATTCTATTCGCGACAGTGTCGTTCGACAAAGGAACTTTTCGAATATCATCACCATATTTACTTCCATGTAGTATTTCTACCATTTTAATAGCAGCAGGTAATATAAGATCTTCTCCAATGGTGAACGGCTTTTTCTTTTTAGCAATACAGTATGAAACTTCATATGACGCTAATAAATATTTTTCATTAACGGTCATAAATTTTTGAAAGGATTTTTTTCTTTATTTAAAGATTTATACAATCTTTCAAAATATTCTTGGTTTATTGACATACGAAACATGCTTTGATTCAAGATGTCTTTTTAATTTTGATGGTTTCATACTCTCCGCAGCCAATAATTCATTGCAGATCAAACCAAGAGGTTGTTCATTACCATTACAAATTTGAAATGTAAAGCCAAATTGAAGAAAAGACTCATCATATTTTCTTTTTCGCACATTAAATGGCTGTTTTTCAATACTTTGTCCTGCCTGAGGAGAGTTTGTAGCATTATCATCTGCGTCATTATCATTCTTATTTAAGTTCAGCCATTTATCCATGGCCAAAAATTATTTTGATTCTAAAATCCAATAAATATATAAAAATAACATATTGCATATAATAATTGTCATTAAAAAATGTCATTAAATTTAATAACACATAAAAATTTCACAAATATTACTTTTAAATGAAGTTTTAAATAAATAAACAAAAGTATTACATTAATTTATAGTATAAATTTTATACTATTCTGATATATTATAAATTAATCGAAAAGTAATTTTTGAAAACAAAATATTTTTAGAGTTAAAAAACATTAAATAGTCATTAATTTTAAAAAAAAAATCGTGTATTTAAATATTTGGCATTAAAAATCTCTCGCGACCCCAGAATTATGCTAAGCGACCCCATTTGGGGTCGCGACCCATAGTTTAAGAAGGCCTGATTTAGATTAATAGATGCAAAAAGATTCTTCTTTGTACAAGAAAATTGATTTAAATATGCACAGTATTGACTATAAAAGTCAGAAAAAGTTATATTTTTTGAGCGCTTACAAATGGGACATATAAAGAAGATGACTCGTTTCTTCATATTTCGATAGTATTTTTTCATTATTTTATGGCATTTGCGGTCATCATGGACTTTACATTGACAATAATTCGGGTAAAGATTACCTTAATTATAAAATATCATAAAATAAAACAAATTCGATATATAATTGTAATTATTACACAAAATATTATTATTATTACTAAATAATATTAAAGAAATCTCATTAAATAAATGTTTACGCAAAAATTTGCAAATTATTATTATTTATTACAAGAAATATTTACAAAATTTATTTACTAAAAATATTTACTAAATTAAAAATATTAACATTTACTTAAATAAAAAATTATATTAAATTTCTTTTAAATCATAAAAAGTAATCAATACTTACATTGTAAATTTTCATTTCGATTTATTGACATATTGACATTTTTTCTCTTTATTCGTATTACCTAAATTATTAATTAATTAAATCAATAAATTAAAAATTATGTTTACTTTTTCTTTTCAAATTTCCTTTAATCTTGGATTTCAAATTGTCTTCATTAATATTATCTAAATTTATTAATAAATTTATTAATCAATAAATTAAAATTTACAAAATTTCTGAATTTTTTCTCGGACATTCATAGCGTTTTCTATTAAGGAATTCATTTTTAAAGGTCAACTATTTGTTAAATGTAATTAATGATATATTATTGTTTATAGACTGATAAATAAACACGAACAAATTCTAACCAATCAAAATCAATGAACAGTAAGAAAAAAATATATTACGTTGCGGTATTTTAAAATTTAAATATATTTTAAAAACACATTATGACGCTAAAGTTGACTTATTTAACAAAGACATAATAAAACTAAAATTATTAAATTAAAGATGCAATAATTAAATAAAAATATATGGCATACAGAATAAATTAGATATTTAATGGACAAATCTTCTAGAAAATTATAATTATTCATTAATGTATTATTCTATAAAACAGCAAAATATAGAAAAATTCAATAATTAAAATAAAACAAATGTGAAAATAAAATTATATTTAGAATAATTTATAGGGAATTAAATTCTATCTGTTCATCATTATACTATAAAATTCTTTAAAACTAAGCTAAATTGATGAAAAATTCAAATTTAGTATAAAAACATATGTGTAGAACATGCAAAACGACATACACAAATTTTAATCAATCCATTTTACAGAAAATTAAATTTTAATTATACTTTATACGAATCTATAATACTAAAAAGTTATCTTAACTATTTGAAAAATATAAATTTATCTTAAAAATATGTATGTAATACACACAAAACAAAATACGAAAACTTATAAAAATTCAGAGTTTTTTTTTAATTTGAAAAAATTGGTTTAATCCAAGGGGGAATGTACGGATAGCAACAAAGACGAACTCAATCAAATAAAAAATTTTAATTTATGATATTGCATCAAACCTTTTTAATAAAATGTTTTTGAATCTTATTTTGATAATTGAAGCAGAGCACGAGAATTCAATATCAACATTACTAATACTGACTATTTTTCCTAAGGTACTGTAATTTCCTTAAAACAATGTTACTTACCAATAAGAATAAGATTACCCGTTACTGAAAATCAAAATTCACTAAAATCAAGGTTGATATATATTGATTGATCGTAATTCTTCATCGATTCAGCCAATCATTTTCAAGCAATAATAGCAAACTAAATCACAAATTTCAGTATATTCTACAATAATTTTCAAGTAAATTTAAAACATCTGTCCTTGATGGTTAACTGGTTTTTTATCTTATGATTTTTTAAAGTTCATCAATGTGTAAATGGAAATATTCTTAGAAAATTATTGGAAAAAAAATATTTAGTCAAATTGAAAGTCATTATCAAAAATTAATCCTATCACTTGATTATTAACCTAACTGTCATTAAAATTATTTTTTATTTAAAATTAAAAAACAAGTCAATAAAATTCAGCTAATTATCAAGAACCTAATTAAATTTATCACCATTAAAACCTTACATTTTAAAATATTCTTTCAGTCAACGTGTAATTCACAAAAATGTTAAATATTTCCTAAACCATCAACTCTAAAAAATTACTAAAGAAATTACTAATGAATTATCAAAATTTACCTAAATAATCTTTCAAATTAATTCATTAAAATTGAAGATAACTCGCTGGAATTAGTCATTAAATTCAATTAAAATTAAATAAGATAAGAACTTTGTTAAAAAATATTATTCTAAAATGGTAAGAATTTACACTGTAGTGTTAAATGGAATGATAATTATTTTTTAAACCTAATTAACTTATCCATAATTTTCTTTAATTATTACTACCAATTCTCATAATCTTTCAAAATTTATTACTTAATTTTAAATTGCATCCCTTAATTTACTTAATTTAAAATTTTAGCATTTAATTTACCAAATATAGCCTTTAATTATTTTGTTTTAAAAAATATAGCTCTTATTACTATTTCATAAAAATTCTATTTAAATTTGTCATTGAAAATTATTTCATAAAAATTTGCATCTCAAATTGTCAACTCTCATTGATTGATAGTTTTTCAGAATATCTGACAATAAATTATTACTTTAATTTTAAAATTTTTACTTTAATTTACTTAATTTTAAAAAAATACTATAATTTAGAAAAAGTAAACATAATTTTTAATTTATTGATTTAATGAAGTTATTTATTAATTAATTTAGATAATATTAATGAAGACAATTTGAAATCCAAGATTAAAGGAAATTTAGAAAAGAAAAAGTAAACATAATTTTTAATTTATTGATTTAATTAATTAATAATTTAGGTAATACGAATAAAGAGAAAAAATGTCAATATGTCAATAAATCGAAATGAAAATTTACAATGTAAGTATTGATTACTTTTTATGATTTAAAGGAAATTTAATATAATTTTTTATTTAAGTAAATGTTAATATTTTTAATTTAGTAAATATTTTTAGTAAATAAATTTTGTAAAATAAATTTTGTAAATATTTCTTGTAATAAATAATAATAATTTGCAAATTTTTGCGTAAACATTTATTTAATGAGATTTCTTTAATATTATTTAGTAATAATAATAATATTTTGTGTAATAATTACAATTATATATCGAATTTGTTTTATTTTATGATATTTTATAATTATTTTATAATATTATAATTATTTTATAATATTTTATAATCTTTACCCGAATTATTGTCAATGTAAAGTCCATGATGACCGCAAATGCCATAAAATAATGAAAAAATACTATCGAAATATGAATAAACGAGTCACCTTCTTTATACGTGTTGGGCTAGAACTGATTTCTAAACTCAAAGTTAGGAATGGGACGAAATGTGTCAGTACACAACACGCATACCCTGCATTAAGTTTACTTAAATAAAAATATATAAAAACACCAAGTAAACAATGATAATAGAGAATTAAAAATAAAATAAAACACGAGCAAGAAGTATTACATGAAAACTTACTCAAATATAACCGAAAGACATAAAACAACAAAAAACAAATTCGAATAAAGGTGATTAATAAAAATTTAAAAGAAAAATTAAAGAAAACCTTCATAAACTCTTACGGAAAGAAAATTATATCGAAAATTATGGCAAAATCCATCATGACCGCCAAACTGCTAATAAAATTTATAAAAAATAAATATTTTAGTTTAAAATATAAAATTTTAGAAAAGAAATCATAAAAAACCATTTAAAATAAGAAATAGATTAAATTTAGCATGGAATGTTCTGGAAATGCCGAAATCCATCATGGAGGCAAATTTAATAAAAAGTAATTCAAAAAAAAATTTCAAAAATAAAAACAAAAATTCTTACTGAAAAATCGCCATAAAAATCGATAAAAATTAAAGATCGAATGTTCGAGAATTAAAATAATTCGAATTTGTTTTACTGCAACCCATACAAGGATCCTTAAATTTACCCACTGATAGTTGTGAAAGAAGGCGATGCCTAATGTCGCCTTTTCTTTTTTTTACCGTGTTTCTTGATTGGATTTCTTGGCGTATTATTGAGTATTTCTTCGTTGTTGCATACTTGCATACTCATACATGGCTTCGAGAATATGTTGATCAGTTAGAGTATTAGGTGATTTGTGGTTGGCGCTGATGAGTGCTTCGGTAAATGTGTTGATATTGGCCTTAATTTTAAAGAGTATTTCGGTTTCGGTTGTTACCGGTAATGCAAATTCGGGCATGGTCAATTCAAAAAGTATACTGAGATTGGCATTGAGCTCGTCAATGCCATCAATAGTTATAGAGGGGTCTAGAACACTATTGTGTATCCTTTCCAAGAGTTTACCAACGTCTCCCTCGCAGTGATTATCTATCGGGCTGGTGTCGTTCAAATTGGAGTTCGATGGCATCAGATTGATAGATTCTGCAATAGTTGGAAAGTCATCATAGTAGGGTTTTTCAGGAGCTGGTAGAGGCGTATTTATACGGTACATTTTTGTTTCAGACAAGTCAATATCGGTCATGTATGAATTTAGTTGTGGTGTTACGTAACGGTCGGAATTGGCGTTGATAGCTGAATTAATAATCAGAGTCAATTGATTCATGTCATCAGGAGTAAGATTTTTGGATAAGTCTGGATAGGCGGTGTTGATCGATTTAATAAGCTTGGTAATATTGTCATTCGTTTCATTGATCGGTTTAGTAGGGTTTTCTTTATTTCGATTGAGCATTGAATCGGTGATAATCAATTGGGAGTTTGGCAATGTCGAATTATTATCGTTGTTATTATTGATAGTCGAATTAATAAGCAAAGTTTTTTGATTCATATGTTCAGTAGTTAGAGGTTTGGATAGGTCTGGATAGGTGGAGCTGATCGAATTTATAAGTTTATTAATATTGGCGTTCATTTCGTTGATCGGATTCGCAGGGTTTTCGAAGTCGGTGGTATTCAATTCGGAATTTGTTGAAATTGGTCTATTATTGGTATCGCATATCATATCTTCTGCACAAGTCGGATAATCCTCATTAGATGTATCAGGTTCTCCAGATTGGGTTTGTTCATGATCGGTAGTATCTAAAACTGTTAAGGGTGTTTGTGTACTATAAGTATCATTATTTGGTTTATCAGGTGTAATAGGTGGTGTTGGTTTAGAGGCGGAATTCGAGAAATTTTTGTATTTTTTTGGCGTATTTATTGTGCTGGTACTTAGTTGTACGAGGTACAAGTAGAGATTTTCTAAGGTTTTTTGCTTGTATTTTAATATGAGAAAAAAGTCTTTAATAATATAAAGGTTTATATGTTTCGGATTATTTTTGAGTATTTTATGGATATGAGTATTTTATAGAGTATGAGTATTTTTTTTATGAGTATTTTATAGCGTTGTCATCAGATCTGATTTTTGGAGGATATTCAAACAAATTACTTCGATTTTGTTTTTTCTTTAATTTTTTAAGCTTTTTATTTCTGGATTTTTTATTTTTAGATTTATAAAATTCCTTATATAAAATCATTACAGAACCAATTATTAACATGCTTTTTTTCAAAAAATGATAAATTTTTCACGTTATTATTTTTAATTAGGGATTTATTTTTAAAATCGTAATTTTTAATAAAATTTTCATTACTAAATTTTATTTTATCAAGGGTGTTTTTAAGATTATAATCGTTATAAAGTTTGATTTTAAAATTTTCTTTAAAATTAACATTTTTCTTAAAAAAGCATGTTTTTCTACAGAATCATTATTCATAAAAGTATGGGAATAATCATCATTAAAGTAATTTTGATTATAATTTACGTTTGATTGCCATATTTTTATAGCTGCTTCGAATGCATTTAGGAAGTCCATATGCTGCTCTCGGACCAAGTTTTCAATGATAAAACATCCAGAGATAAGATTGTCAGCATATCTATATGTATTTTGGCTTATGTTTCGAATATTGGAGCCAATACAATCCCAGCATGCATTTCGGAGATCCTTCGACATCTCAATGGTTCCTGCAAAATAGTTAAAAAGCTGAAAAGCAATAAAAAACTCATTGATTTCTGACCCAGTGCTAGCGAATGTTATATGAAGTAATTCTACTAAGCTCTGAGGACTTTTACCAAAATTTTTAGCGTTGTTTCCATCTGCTGATCTCTCCATCTACATAATCCTCTTAGGCTTGCCTTATCCGGTTGCCATCTCGAAAAAAAAATCTGTTGCAATGCTTCCTCGCATGTCAAACGTCAATTTAAGAATGAACTCGCATAGTAAAACATTTTATTTATAAAATCTGAATAGTGATAAATTATAACCAAATTGAATATTTTATTACATCATGCCTATATATGTTATTAACGATTAAGAATAAAATTAACTTGAATGATTATTATCAACATAAACCAAAAAAATGAGAACAACCACATTAAATGTTAACTTTTTAATTTATCGATATGGTAAAAGTATTCATTAATCCAAGACAAATATATCAATAAAAGCAAACGTACCTGTTGCAAATTCGTCGAGTTGATAACTGAATGTACTCCGAATGTAATAAGTGTGAGTCTCGATATAAATTTAGTTCTCAAATACTGAATATATGGTTAATGGATTGACGTTTGGTAGTGCCTTAAAGATAATTTTAAAAACTGAATAATTTGTCAGTCTGTTCCCTTATATACCAAATTCTGTCCAGTCAGAATTCAGTAAGTTGTAATTTTATTCTTTTTCCTCTCTTTTTTATTATTTTTATATATTTTCTTTACTTGTTTGTAATTTTATTAATAAATAATTTTAAGTATTCTTATTTTCTTTTCTTTTGAGGGTTTTTGGGTATTTTTATCGTATTTTCTTATTTTTCTTATTTTTTATTAATTATTATTTTTATTTTCGGATTTGTCATTAGTATGTTAATTTTTTTTATTATTCTCTTTGTTTCTTTTCTTCTAGGTGTATTTTATTTAGAATTTCCGTGGTTATATTTTATTTTAACTTGCCCGTTTCCTATTTACCCCATTTGTTCCCTTATCTTAATTCTTATTTTAGTTATTTACATGATTTTTGGTCCCATTCAGCCCATATCAGCCCAACAATACTATTGTTAATTCAAAGTGGATATTCCCATATAATTTTGCAACTTCTTTAGAAGTTTTAAAAGATACGTATGACTTACCACCAATTTGGGAAGGATGAAACGGCTGATGAATATGAAAAGGCACAACATATCTGGAAAGAATTTCATTGTGAATCATTGTTTGATTACATGATGTTATATCTTAAATTATATGTTTTCTTACTAGCTGACTATTTTCAACAATTTTGTTCAAAATCTATTGCACATAATCGACTTGAACCTCTTAATTTCTTGGGCATTCCAGGCATGAGCTGGAGTTCCGCTTTAATGAATTTGAAATCTCCTATCGAGCTGTTGCAAGATATGGAGATGTATAATTTTTTCGAAGGGGGTCCATGGTGGATGAACATTTGTTAACAAACACCATGTAGTATCCTCCGACAATACAAAACGTCTTTACATTGATAAAAATAATTTGTATGGGTGGGCCTAAAGCCATAAGGATTTTAAATGGGTAACCAATAGAGAAGAGATAAATAAAATAATTTGTTTTTGTGAATCTGCAGATTTGGAAGTACTTCCATTTGGATTTACCTTGGAGGTTGATTTGGAAATTCCTGAATCGATTCACGACAAATTGGATGATTTTCCAGTTGCCGCTGAAAAGATGTATCCATCTGGCTCTAAAGTTGAGAAGTTGATGCTTACACATCATCCTAAGAAGAACTATGTTCTTCATTGGAGACTCCTCAATCTTTTTCTTTCTCTTGGTGTAAAATTAATTCATGTACATAGGGCAATTAAATTCACAAAAGATAATATTTTTAAAGATTACATCGATACCAATACCCGACCTAGGGCGGAATCGAGTAATGCCTTGGATAAAAATTATTACAAGTTATTAAATAATAGACTTTACGGCAAGACCGTAGAAAATCTGAAAAAATGTCTGAATTTGCGGCTTTGTAATTCGGGTTCTAGGCTAATTACATATACATCTAAACATATATATCTTAAAAGACTTATGAAATTGACAATGACATAGTATCAGTCTTGCTAAATAAGGAAGCTATTTGTTTAGATAGACCCAGTTACATTGGCCAAACTGTCCTGGACTTATCGAAACTTAGAATGTATCAGTTGCAGTATGAAGAGTTACAAAAATATCGTAACGAATTCAACTGTAAAATTAATATCGTTGCAGGTGATACGGATTCTTTTTTTATTGAAGTTATTAACTGTAAGCTTGATGTTCTTTTACCAGACATGATCCGTGATAATTTACTAGACACATCTAATTATGATACTTGTCATCCCTTATACAGTAAGAACCTTGATTCTGTAATTGGAAAGTTCAAAGATGAGAATAAAGGTCTTAATTATAAGGAGTGGGTTTTTCTTAGGCCAAAGTGTTATAGTTTGTTAGGTGATGACGAGACAAAAAAAGCAAAAGGAGAAATATTGAAAGGTAGTGACATAAAACATCAGTCGTACCTGGAATGTTATAACACTAATCAAATTATTTCTATACTACAAACTAAAATAACTAGCAAAAGCCACCAGCTATTCACCATAAAAAATGAAAAGACTGGACTTACCAACGCAGATGATAAGAGGGTTTGGGTGGGAAAAAAATAAAAGTTATGCATTATATGGGAGGTGACTCATTTGCCGTATACCTCCAATAAATAATAGAAATATTGACAGATAAAGACTATGTTCCGAGAAAAATTGATAAATGTACTAACCTATTAGATCCTTTATATAAAATAAACGATGAGATGTGGATCACAATGTCGGATAGAAAAGAAGCGACTAAACCACAAAAGCTAGAATTAACTGAACTTGAAAAAATATTAGAATTTCAGAAAGTTAGTGAAATGGATAACAAAGGGATGTATACGAGAAAGGCGATAGAGAGCGCCGGAAAACATATGTTGTTTCTTCGTGAAAAAGAAAAAGTCCTTTCGATAATGGTAAACAAAATCATTGATAATAGCTACGGAGGAAATTACAACTTTGATTAAGAAGACGCTTTAAGACTTCTTTAATCTGTAATTAATAGTTCTTTGACTAGGATTTAATCTGTAAAGAATAGTTCTTTGACTGGATTTTAATCTGTAATTAATAGTTCTTTGACTTGGGTTTTGATCAGTAATTAATAGTTCCTTGGCTGGATTTTAATCTGTAATCAATTGTTCCTTGGCTGGATTTTAATCAGTAGTTAATAACTTCGTAATTGATATTTTCCGAATATTTTTAATTTTTATCAATTTGTGTTTTTACTATAGTAAATTATCGCTATATAGTTTTTTAAACATTTTATTTCCTAAGACTACGGGAACAAAATGATAGTAATAAGAAAACCTAATTGATGTTTTGTTTTAACTCATAAAAACAATAAAATGTTGGGCTAGAACTGATTTCTAAACCCAAAGTTAGGAATGGGACGAAATGTGTCAGTACACAACACGCATACCCTGCATTAAGTTTACTTAAATAAAAATATATAAAAACACCAAGTAAACAATGATAATAGAGAGAATATTCACCCAAAAATAAAACATCTAAATTAAAAATAAAATAAAACTTACTCAAATATAACCGAAAGACATAAAACAACAAAAAACAAATTCGAATAAAGGCGATTAGTAAAAATTAAATATGAAAATTAAAGAAAATCTTCATAAAATCTTACGTAAAGAAAATTAAATCGATATTTTGAATAAAAATCCTGAACAATTCACAAAAATGGCGAAATCCACCATGACCGCCAAACGACCCAATAAAAGTTATAAAAAATAAATATTTTAGTTTAAAATATAAAAATTTTAGAAAAGAAAAGTAGATGGATTGGGCACCGCTGGCACAGGGCACCGCTAGCACAGTACCCCCCCCCCCCCCGGTCGTAAAATTTTTCAAAAATATTCTAAGTCTAAAAGTACATTTTTAAAACAAAGACATATGACTCATCAAGGTCATTGAAACAAAGACCATGACTCATCCGATGACTCATCAAATTTCTCAAGGTCATTGAAACAAAGACCATGACTCATCATATGACTCATCAAGGGCATTTTCAAGGTCATATGACTCATACTATGACTCATCAAAAATTTCAAGACCATTTAAACAAAGAACATGACTCATACTATGACTCATCAAGGTCATTTTCAAGGGCATATGACTCATAGGGTGACTCATATGACCTTGAAAATTTTTCTCAAGGCCATATGACTCATATTATGACTCACCAAGGTCATTTCCAAGGTCATATGACTCATAGGATGACTCATATGGCCTTGAAAAATTTCTCAAGGTCATATGACTCATCCTATGACTCATCAAAAATTTTCAAGGTCATTTTCAAGGTCGCATGACTCATCCAAGGTCATTCCCAAGGCCATGTGACTCATCGCGATGAGTCATCAAGGTCATATTATTATTTTTAAAAAATATTATTATTTTTATTATTATTTTTAAAAATATTATTATTTTTAATTTTTTCAAAGTTCCCGCCAACGAAAATTAATAATCGATAGCTCATTTTAAAGCTCAATCCAAGACCTTTCGAATGAGCTATATATTATTATTATTATTATTATTATTATTATTATTATTATTATTATTATTATTATTATTATTATTATTATTATTATTATTATTATTATTATTATTATTAATCTATATACTCCGAGTCTATATACTCCTAGTCTATCCGACAAAATATTTTGTCCCCCTATGGGTAATGCTCACAAGGGTACTGGTCACGCTCAACAAATCAACAAATCAACAAAACATACATTTATTTAAACAATAAAATAATGTAAAATTAACAAAGGTAAACTAAATATATATAGTATGATATTCATTAATCAGTGTTGAACAGGCTTGACACTTGCGAACATTCTTCTCGTGACACTTAGAACAAACAATTACGTGACCACACGGTAAATACAAAACCGAAACTCGATTTTCTTTACAAATTGAACAAGTTAAATATCTTTTCTTAACATCTTTCAATTTTTTCGTTAGATTATTTTCAATCAAATCGGCTTTCGCTATCCATTCATAAATCAATCTACTATATCCAGGTTTCAACCTTAAATACATACAACTCCAAAAGTATTCATTCAGTGAATCGTTGTTTACTGCTATTTTTTCTAAGTACATTAAATAACAAGATAACTTTAAAATGGATTTCTCATAATTAAATAAATCAAACAAATATTCAATAGAGGAATGTTTGAAAAATTTTAAAATATTTATGAGTTGCTTATCACTGTAAGTATCATGATTATTTATAAAATCTTCAAGTGTATTGTTAAAAAATGACAATGAAATTTCAGAATAGGTTGGACTTAATTTTTCCTTATTTCTAGTAGGACTTCCTTGCTATAAATGACATATAAAAAATATTGACAAAATAATAAAGTTACCAAATGTGTTACACATTTATCAGTTTTATTTGTAGAATTCATTAGTAATAACTAAATTACTTTTGTTTTTTACATTTATAAAAATTGTGATAACCAATCAAAATAGAGCTTTCAAATTGTAACCATCAAATGTATAACAATAATAAGCATGACTAGTACCCTTTGCAACCTGTTTAAAGTTTTAATATTATTATTATTATTATTTTTATTATTATTATTATTATTATTATTATTATTATTATTATTATTATTATTTTTATTATTATTATTATTATTATTATTATTATTATTATTATTATTATTATTATTAATATTATTATTATTTCATTGATATAGCTGCATGCTCACTGCAGACTATATATAAAAAAAATATAGCTGCATGCTCACTGCAGACTATATATAAAAAAAATATAGCTGCATGCCCACTGCAGACTATATATAAAAAATATAGCTGCATGCCCACTGTAGACTATATATAAAAAATATAGCTGCATGCCCACTGCAGACTATATATAAAAAGTATAGCTGCATGCTCACTGCAGACTATATAAAAATCACCATTAAATATAAAAAATATATAATAAAACAACAAATACTTGAAAAATTAAAAAAAAATCTGATTACAAATTTTTATTCAATATGTATATATAAATACAAGTTATAATACAAGTTTTTATACAATTTTTTATACAATTTTTTTATAAATCAAAATAAAAGGTTTTTTTTCAATATATACAAGTTTTTATAAATCAAAATATAAAGTTTTTTTCTTTTCAATTTGCCCTATTTAAATTTGATCTTCTTCCCATTCACTGTCGTCAAAACTGGGACTTGGAGCTGGACCGAATTCCTCATCATATTCGCTTAATTCATCAACTCTTAAATAGTGCCCAAATGCGTAACTTAAGTTTTTCCCTAGCCACGCGCGCTTATCATCATTATTACTTAGGGCAATTTTCGAATTTTTAAAAGTAAAAAGTTGGTGATTTCTAGTACCTATTCTAGTCTGCGGTACAGAAATCACCTGATTTGAATTAAAGCAATTTAGATATGTTTCATGATTTATTGATGTCCCAGATAATTTAACCCCCTTCGCTTTTACCGTTTCCTTACTACCTAAAAGACTATAACATTTAGGGCGTAAGAAAACCCATTCGGAATAACCTAATCCCTTGCTCTCATCTTTAAACTTCCCGATGACAGAGTCAAGGTTCCTATTATACAAAGGGTGTGTTGGATCGTAATTTGACGTATCCAATAAATTATCTGAGATCATCTGAGGTAATAAAGTTGTTAATTTTAAATTTTTTATTTCTAGAAAAAAGCTGTCGGTATCACCGGCAATAATATTTATAATACATTTATATTGTCGCCTGTACTTCTCCAAATCAATATATTGGAGCTGGTACATCCGTAGTTTAGACAGATCTAGTACTGTTTGACCGATGTAGCTAGGTCTGTCTAAACAAATCGAATCTTTTTCCAAATGTGCCGCAATCAGATCGTCATCGATTCTTATAGACTTTCTGAAAGTCGGCTTTGAGGAGTATACTATCATCTTTTCGGATGAATTACACAACCTCAAATTCATTCTTTTTTTCAGATTTTCAACGGATTTACCGTACAGACTGTTATTATACAATTTAAACAAGTCCCTATATATTTCGCTAGTAGACTGAGATCGCAAAGTGGTGTTGGTGTCTATATAGGATTTAAAGATAGGTCCTTGTTTAAACTTTATACATCTAATAATATTTACAACAACCGCACCTAATTCTATATACAATTTGAGAAGCCTCCAATGAAGAACATAGTTCCTCTTTGGCCAATGCGTAAGCATAAGCTTCTCAACTTTTGAATTAGGCGGGCACAACTTTTCCGGCGCAAGCGGAAAATCATTCAAAAAGTCATGCACACATTCCGGAATATCGATATCGACCTCCATAGTATACCCATATGGAAGGTTATCAATATCCGTGTTCATACATTCAAGTAAAACATCATTCAAATTTTCATGCACCCAAGAAAAATCACCATACGGAAGATTTTGGCTAAGAGCCCAACCATACAGATTATTTATATCAATGTACAATAATTCTGTATCATCTGAAGTAGCCGTGTAATGTTTGTTAACAAATGTTAACCCACCCCGGATACCTCCCTCATAGAAATTATACATTTCCATGTCCTGCAAAAGTTCTATTGGTTCCGTTAATGTCATAAGCGCTGACGCCCATGACATACCGGGAATCCCGTAGAAATTAAGAGGATCCAGACCATTGTAAGCAATTGCCTTACCGCGGAATTGCTGAAAATAGTCTGCAAGGAGGTATACGTCCAATTTTAGGTAGATTAACATATAATCTAACAAATTATTACAGTTATGCTGACTCCAAATTAGTTGAGCCTCAGCGTACTGATCTTCCGTAACATCAGACCAAATAGGAGGTAATTCTAAAGTCATTTCAAGAACATCTAAAGAAGTAGCGAAATCATATGAAAAGATACCTTTAGAGTGAATCATCGACCCTTGAAAGACAGACGAAGTCAAAGGAAAAGTAGTAAGTGTTTTCACAGCTTTTGCTAAAGAACAATTAACAAATTGCATGCTGTCAATAAAACGAACAGGCAATTTGTTAATATATGCAATTAAAGATATAAATTTTTCTGTAGAGGTAGGTATAATATTAAGTTCCCAAAGGGGAAAATCACTGAGACCATGTTTTAAAATATGGTGGAGGTCATAGCCTCGTAAATTATGAAAGACAACAGGTAACAACTTATTAATCCTGCGAGAGACATTGCATTTCCTACATGCCGCTCCGACATATCTACCTGTAAAATGGCAATGATCTCTCACAGGATTAATAATAGCTTTTTTACACAAATAACAAATAGTGGTAGATCGAAAGGCACGCTCCTGAGCAAAAGACAAAGTAGGCATGCCTTTATGACCTTCAAGTTCATAATATGGCAGGACAATTGTAACAGCAATTTCCTCCACTTTCCTCAAAAAATCCAAAATACAATTAGGTCCAAAAAAATAATAATAAAATTTAGTGTGTGTATAATTATTAATTAATAAAAGACCTGCTGATATGGGTAAATGTATTTGATGATATGTTTCATGTTCTGGTAAAACCGATTCAAAATCGGCATAAATTACGAAGGGAGGTGTAACGGTTTTTGCGTAATCTGAGAATAATAAATCCTTATTTTTAGGAAGTGTATACAAAGTTGTGCCAGTCTGATTTTTACAGCATAGAGCAACATGCTGATCGAAAGCATTCTTATATCTAAAGCCATTTAAACAATGTGGGCACCAGTTACACCTTATTTGAACATTTACATTTTCATTTAAATGACAATTCATTAATTTGTCCAAGTCTGTCACGGCTGTATAATGATATTTATCTTTATTACTCAAAAGTAATAAATAAATTGGTCTACCGTCTATAACCTTGGAGCGATGTACTATATTAAGATGAGGGTGGTCAGCTACATAATCCTGAGAAATATCACAATCAGAACTGGCTGGATTATACGAAAGAACGTTTATGCTTAATTTTAAATCACGATTTTTCCTTTCAAATTTGGGAATGTTACATAGCCTCATCGGGCAATCTGTGTCTTCGTCATAATTTAATAGAGGTAAAAATTCTATATATTTGGCGGCTCTTTGGTGATTACGACCTATTTCTTCTCTTTTTAAAAGTGCAAGAATGCTATATAAGAAACACTTATGGTCGTTGTTTTTAACATTAATTATTGCATGTTTTAATTTTAATGCAGATGGGGTTTTTATATAGCTATGTCCGGATAATCTACTAACGGGTGCGTATTTCGTTAAAATAAAATCTATCTCTAAAATATTCATTACTCGCCACCCGCTTCCTAAATAAGTGAATTGCTCAATCTTTTCATTTAATTTGCTCACCCCCTCGTTTATAAAGTTTGATGTAAAAACTTGAGCATTGTTTGAAAAATAATTATCCCGGATCTCCCCATCTTTTTCAAATTTAATTAAAATTGTGAATTGAATTTTTACATTGCCCATCTTTTCTATTTCCTCTATTAATCTTTCTTCAATTTTTGATGTTAGGGCTATTTTTACTAAGTTTTGATTTCTAATATCAAATTTTAAAGTTTTACGCGATCCGTTCAAATCGGATTCTACCATAGGTTCAAACAAAGAGCCGCCTATTTGACATATGTTGAAAGACGTTGAAGCTACACATTCATCATTGATGACTATCACTTCTTGTTGTGTAGAGGGTGCTTGTTGTGTAGAGGGTGCTTGTTGTGTAGAGGGTGCATGCTGTGTGAACGATGTTGAAGCTACACATTCATCTTTGCTGATGACTATCACTTCAGGTCGCGATAATTTATTAGGAATGTAATTTTTAATTAAACCAGCAGGTCTTTTAATAGAATCTTTTTTAATATTTATAATATCTTTTTTAATAATATTTATAGTATCTTTTTTAATAATAATAGCATCTTTTTTAATAGTATCTGTTTTTTCTTTTATAATATTTTTTTTAATATTTTTTAAATCTTTTTTAATATCTTTTTTAATATCTTTTTTAATAATATTTTTTGGTAAATTTTTTGGTAAATTTTTTTGTAAATTTTTTTTATTTTTATTTATTTTTTTAAATAAAACATTTTTTGAAATCGAAAATTGCCCTAAGTGACTATGATGTTTATTAAAAAATGACATATATTTTATTTTTTCGCTCGTTACGCATTTGGGGCATATAAAAAAGTTGAATGAATTAAACTTTTTTCTGTAATATTTTTTCATCGTGCGATGACATTGATTGTTATGGCCAATTGCCGATTGACAATAATTTGGGTATAGTCTACCTGTTAAATAATAAAATTAAAGTTTTTTTTTTCTATATTGAAAACTAATTGTTACATCTATAAGGATTTATCATCATTTGTTATTTAATTCTAATGAATTATATAACAAATGATGATAAATCCTTATAGAAAATAGGTTAATATATTCGAGAGAATATTAGAGAGATTTTAGTAGATAGGTCAGATTATTATATGAATATGTTAAATATTAGAGAGATTTTAGTAGACGAGTCAGATTATTATTATTATTATTATTATTATTATTATTATTATTATTATTATTATTATTATTATTATTATTATTATTATTATATTAAAGAGAAGTAGCTGCAAGCTCACTGCAGACTACTATGTAGCTACATGCTTACTGTAGACTACAGTAGAAGGGTCAGATTATTTATATTATTATTATTATTATTATTATTATTATTATTATTATTATTATTATTATTATTATTATTATTATTATTATTATTATTATTATTATTATTATTATTATTATTATTATTATTATTATTTTAACTATTGTAGATGCACATTGCAAACTACAAGGATTTATTTTATAACTATAATTTTGTAATCACTTTTTTAAATACTTTGATTATATTTCAAAAACATAGTATTTACTTCATATAATCATTTTCATCATAAATCATAAATCATTTTCTTCATAATTTTCGTCATATTTTCATCATTTTCTTCATAATTTTGGGCATAAATCATTTTCATTTTCTTCATAAATTTTCGTCATTATTTCATAATAAATCATTTTCATCATAATTTCATAATAAGTCATTTTCATCATAATTTTGGGCATAAATCATTTTCTTCATAAATCATTTTCATCATAAATCATAAATCATTTTCTTCATAATTTTGGGCATAAATCATTTTCATCATAAATCATTTTCTTCATAATTTGGGTATAAATCATTTTCTTCATAATTTTGGGCATAAATCATTTTCATCATAAATCATTTTCATCATAAATCATTTTCTTCATAATTTGGGTATAAATCATTTTCTTCATAATTTTGGGCATAAATCATTTTCATCATAAATCATTTTCATCATAAATTCATAATTCATTTTCTTCATAAGTTTCATCATAAGGTTCATCAAAATATTTAAGAAAATTTTTCATCAAAATATTTAAAAAAGTGCTTACGAAATTTTAATATAAAAAAAATATATATATAAAAATAAATAAATAAATCTTACATAGTGATTCCATGTCAGAATCATCCTCAGAAGAGTCATAATTAATTCGGTCCACCACATCAGAAGAGTCATTATCCGATACCTTTGAAGAGTCATTATCCGGTACCTCAGAAGAGTCATTATCCGGTACCTCAGAAGAGTCATTATCCGGTACCACATTTTCCATAAAATCTTCCATACGATTATTAATTTCTTCTTCATCGATGTCGACATTGAAAAAAGGGGCATTTGAAACATTAAACACTAAAAAATTACTTTAATAAAATACTAAAATAAAATAAATTTACTTCTTTCTTTGAAAACTGGGGCATAATTAGGGGCATCCGTTTGCCCAAGAAAAACGACATCATCGTCGCTTTTTTCATTATCATTTTCTGTAATGAAAAAAAATTAATTTAATAAAAATTAAAATGATAAATTTACCGAAAATCCGATCCACGTTCAATATTGATTCGTCTTCGGTAACTGCGAACCAGTCGAAAGGATCTAAATAAAATAGAATAAAAATAGAATAAAAATAATAATAATTTACCATTAGTCAAAAGACCTCTCAACACTCGATTATTATTGTTCTTTTCCATTTTGGTTTGTCAAATTGATTTTTGAAATTTCAAAATTTTAAAATAATTGTGACAAATTTTAGATTTGTCAATGTTTATAAAGAGAATGAATATTTTCCTGTCCCAGCCAATGAGAATATAGACACACACACATATACATTGAATATTTTACTCTCTCAACCAATCACACGCATGCATGTATGTAATGTAAATCACTCAAAATTACATGTGACTGCCTTTGTTAGTCATGCCTTTGTTAACTTGCACTGTGCATGCTTCAGGCATAGGTAGTCTTTATGTTACAAATAATAATATTTATTTGAATAATAATAAAATTAATTAAAAATAATAATATTTTTCACAATAATAATAATATTATTAATAATATTAATAATAATAATAATAATAATATTAATAATAATATTAATAATAATATTAATATTAATAATAATAATAATAATAATAATAATAATAATAATAATAATAATAATAATAATAATAATCACAACAACAAAGGAAAGGATACATAAAATTTTATTAAACATCAAATTTTTTGTACAATAACCAAGCTAAACAATGTTGACCACATGTTTGGGTCAAGGGATTTTGAAACATAGTTTTATTATACACAATAGGTTTTCCCATTGTTTGTAGTTTTGATATCAACAAAGCCGGGTAATAAAAACCCATAGGATCGAACACGAATATATTACCAGGTTTCACATATATAGCTATCCAATGTTCTCCACCAAGATGAGACGATTGAGTATTGACGATTATTGCTTGATTATTGCTCAAATATGGAATTTTATCAAGAGGAAAAACTCCAACAAATTCATTTCCCAATATCTGTTTTCCGATTTTATTGACCTGAACAGAACTATTTAAATAAATCCTGAGTATAAAAAAACAACTTACTCCATGATAACTTTTTATGTTTCTGTATACATTTATACCAACACTGTTCTATTTGCAGTAATTTGAACTTCATTTTCAAATACTCCATATATTATAACATGTACTGGTTCAGTAATAGCTTTTGCAAACTTTATATCCAGTCGTAAATTTCCATTTTGAGGTAATTGACTTTGATTTAAATCAAAATCAGGGGCTAAAACAAATGTAAAAAATGGGTATTTGCTTTTAAAATCTTCAAGAGTTATTCCGCAATTCAAATTTTTATCTAAATAACCCAGATTTCTAACAATACTCTGCATATATGTCGCGCAGTAATTGTCATTCTCGAAATCTTGAATATATGTTTCTCTATAATCAGTATTTTTCGACAAAGTCAATGATGTAACACCAAAGTTTTTGAAAATTGAGCTGGACGCAGTATATGATCCATTATATTGTACTTCACTTTGAAATGTTATCAGAATAAAAGTAGGCATTCTTCTGTCACCAAATATTTGTTCTTTATAGAATGATGAAGCACCTTTAGCAATAGCAAATTGTACAATTTCCTTTGTTTTTAATGGATAAATTGCATGTTTTGAATTAAGACCCAATTGATGACCTGCTAATACTGAGGGGTCTACTCGAACTCTTCTCACCAATAATTTTGCATCAACTAATTGACATATTGGTGTAGTAGTTGCACTAGTAAGAGATAATGCAGAATCAGACCTTTTCAGTCTAATATGTACATTAACTCCCGGTAGTAAATATTTCGGTTGATCCATAAAATCGAGTTGTAATGATGAGCACATGGTGAAAACCTTTGAGCCTTTTACCCACTTTTTTCTTTCATCATCTGCTGCTGCATAACCCATAGGAGTAAGACATGTATTTTTAGTATCGGAATTGTAATTTAAAATAGTTTCTATTAATGCCTTGTGAATGAATGTATTATTTCCGCCCTCAATCTTAATATTATTAAATCCCAACACTGCATCTTTAAAAAGAGTATGAAACAGGAAATTGTTCGGTATTACATCTGCATTGGCATCCAAAACTTTTCTATCTTTATCTACAACCTTAATCTGAACAGTCAATAAAGTATCGTTCAAATCTAAATATTCGGTTTGCGAACCATTAATATAAAACTCTATATCATTTCTACTATCGGTAATTGAATTCATAGGAAAAACTTCCTCAAATGCCCCAAATTCTATTACAGCCTGGGGCGACGGTCTATCAAATATACATAATTCGGATTTACCACAAATCATTTTGCAAATATAGTTCCATGTCCTTTCATTCGTTTGTTTATACGTGATATTCCATGTCTTTTACGTTTTGGAGCATGAGCTGGAGCTGGAGCTGGAGGTTTTTCTTTTTGAAACATACCTGCAACCCCGGGTAAAACTTTCCCTAATTCTGCTAAAGCATTTGTTTTTAGAGATGGTAATATTTTCGGTTCATTCATAATAACATCTTTTGCAGTTTTCATACCAAAACTACCAATACGTTTAAGAATAGGCAATGCAAATCTACCAATTGTTCTCAACCATCCTGATCCGTACTGTTTACCAATAAAATATGGTAATTCACCACCAGATTGGCTACCACTATACATACTAATAATATCAGAATTAGCCATTTATTTTACGAAAATGTAATGTCAAATGAGTTTTTGAACCTTTTGGAAATTCGATTAATTGACCAGAATCATCTCTTATATTTATTTCTATATTGTTTATACAAGATGTTGAAACAGGTAGATACATGGGATTTTCTACATTGATTTGTACAACTTCATCTTGATCATGTTTTTCAATCCATATAGATTTCATTAAAGGTACACTAGAATCGCCAACAATAACTGGTTCCACGATATTACTGTAAATGAACATTTGCTGATGATGTTTAAGGATTTTCGGTTTGTTTGTTCCTTCACAAATTTGTTCATTTTGTGTACATACTGGTTTTGTCAATCCTAATGTTTTTGCCAAATTTGAGTCAAATTTAACTTGACTAAGATTAGACTTTATACTAAATCTAAATACTTTATCTTTTTGAAGCTCAAAAACTGTTAAAATATCGCTACAATTCTCACCTAAATAAGATTGTAATTGTTCGAGGTCTGTAATATATAAATTATCTTTAAAAGTATATGCATGCTCTGTTATTTCAATGTATGATAGCTTAAATTTGAATTCCACTAAATTATTAGTTTTTGGAAGTGTAGAGAGATTTATTTTGACTGTATCATTAAATACATTACGTAAATCACTAAATCCAAGACGTTTAGCATCAGCCACTTTAGAAAATATAATTTCAAATGGCTTATTCAAGCAATTCATGTATAAATATTGACCATCATCATAAATTATAGGTTTCCTTGATTTCGATGAACTCGTCAAGTTATAACTATCTTTATCAATAAGAACACTAATATATTCCGTTACTGATACTTTCTTATTATATTCAATAACGGATTTGCTATAGATTGGGAATAAATTGTATACAAATGTAAAATCCAACAGAGCAACTTCCCAGTCATTATCCAAATAGATGGGGTTTTGGAGTTCGATGATGAATTTGCATGCTTGATTGTCTGGATGAATTAATGGACAACTATTGCTCGGCAAAATAGTATAAAAATTCACTTTACTAGGTCTTTTGCTGATATCCATGACGGGTTTTGATAACCATGCCATTTGACATAGTATTGTTTATCCTTACCGACCTTTTTAGTTTTCAATATTTTTTGAATTCTAAATACTTTTGGGGGAGGAATGACTTGTAATTCCTGCTCATAAAATTTACCCTGTACAATATTATTATCATTGTCTTTGATGACATACATTACAGGATTCTGTTTAGTATTTATTTTTGAAATTACAAAGACTTCATCACTCCAATTTGTATCAAAATTTTTAATAAATGGTGATGCACTAATTTTACTAATTCTAACATGATCACCGACTTTATATTTAGGTTTTGCAATTTTTACAGATTTCTTAGAAGTCAATGATGTTTTTGATGTAATATCAACCGGTCTCAATCCATTCAGTCCTCGATGTGATGAATGATTATAACTTGTTATTATTTTCGGTAAAGCATTTACCCATTTTTTATTACCTTGATGCACGAACAATTTCTTTAATCGATCTCTCAATGTTCGATTAAATCTTTCAACATGGGCAGCTTTGTATTGAGAATGTACCGAGTAGTGATTTATTTTCAGTTTATCGAGGATTTGCTTAACTTTACTATTGTAGAATTCTTTACCTAAAAATAATAATAATAATAATAATAATAATAATAATAATAATAATAATAATAATAATAATAATAATAATAATAATAATAATAATAATAATAATACCTAAATCTGTTTGCAAGTTATTAGGATGTCCATCTTTAAATAAAATATTAATTGCCTTGGACATTTCTTCTGCAGATTTTGCCTTGACTGGTATTGCTCGTGCAAACCTGCTGTATACATTAATACATGTTAAAATATATTTATTCACATTGTTAATTTTCGAATAAGGTATCATCTCCATCAAATCCATTTGCCATAAATCGTCAATACCGAATGTTTTATATGCTCTTGTTGGAAATCTTTTCCGCATTGGTTTGTTCAAACTGTACGCAAGCTGATCTGATAACCACTTCTGGGTTTCTTTTTTCGAATTCGGAACTCTTTTGTTTAATTTTGCCACTCCACCGAAACCGGCTTCGTCTTCTGGGTTCGTCCAAATCTTCTCCATTACAACAAGAAGATTTAAAATTAAATTTAATGTCGGGCAATGAAGGATTAGCACCCATTGTTTATGATTGATTTCCTACAACTCCACCTAATAATGATAATGCCAGAGGTATTAATGCACCAATAAATCCACCTTGTTGTTTATATATAATTTTTCTCATTTGCTTACGATTTTTATTATTTACTAAAGATAACAATGGTTTCCTATGTTTGCTCAATAAATGCTTTTTTGATTTACTGATTTTAATTTTGCCTTTGACTACTTTAAGTATAATATTGAGTAAATCATCGACAACAAAATTTGGGAATGATTGCAATATATTCATTCTTTTCATACTCGGGGCCTTTAACAATGCATTAAAAAATGGAAAACTGCGATGATTTTTAACTACTTTTTTACCGGGTTTACGGGTTTTACGGGTTTCACGTTTAGGTTTAGGATTTTTCGAAATAAGATTCATTGCAGAGAAATTTTCAGTTACAAGTTTTTTAGATGGTGTATAACTAGTTGTTGGCGGAACTTTTGGAACTTTAATAGTCTTTCTAATACCTTTTCTTAATTTCCTAATATTTTTCACCCTTGCTTTTAAAAACATTATTATTCATAGAGGTTTTCAACTTTGTTTATAAACCATGGCACCTTTTGGGTTGAAAATATCTGTTTTTACTCGTAAATCATCGGGACATTGTTGTGTGAAATCAAGAAATATATATCCATGAGGTATTTTTGTAGCATCTTGAAATGCACTGATAAGAAAATTACGATTATTAGGGTATGCTTGACGTGCAAGAAAATCAATCACTGTTGCATCTCTAGGATTCTTGAAAATAACTAAATATTGTACATTTAAATTACGTGTTCGATGTGCCCCACCTTGATGAAATAGATTTTGTGTTATGAAAATAACTGTTACACCGACATGTCTGCTGATCTTTGTAAATAAATTATTAAAATCTTTTTCTTTATTAGCTTCTTGATACAAATCATCAATAATAATGACATCACCTTTCTTTAATCGGCTGGACCAGTTTTTATCGAATCCCTTTACTATTTTCATGTTTTTTAATTTACAGAAACTTGATTGAGTTAATCCATGTTCTTCATCAGCACCCCTATGCCAATAAATCCTGTTGAATTTTGATTTGAATAAATTTGATTTTAGTAATTTACAAACAAATAATGTTTTTCCACTACCACTCGGACCAACGATTTGGTATACTGCATCATTTCTTAATTCCATTTCAAAATTTTATATATGTGTATTTGTTTATATTCGATGATTTAATGAACTCATGCTCAATTTGTATATAAAGACTAATTTTCATAAATGATTTAATAATGTTAGCAAATATAAATTATCGAGGAAATTTTGATGTATCGAATATGAGGTTCCCACCAGGGAAACCCCAGCAAATTATCGATAGAAGCGGGAAATATCCGATAATATTTTTCAAGACTGGTAAATGCAGAATCATGGGATGTAAGAAACCTTTGGATATTAATAAATTACAATATCGAATAAATATTATTATAATCCAATCAATTACCGTTACTATGGATATGGGACATAGTATCAATCTATATAACATGTCGAAAAAATGTGATTGTATGTTTGAACCGGAATTGTTTCCGGCACTAAGACTATTAAAATATAACCCTATATGTGTCAACGTGTTTGCTAGTGGAAAGGTTGTCATGTTGGGGTTGAGAAATTTGGAGTATAGAGAATTTGTTGACAATGTTCGAAATGAGATAATTTCATTGGTTGATTTCTAATTGGTTAATTTCTTATTGGTTATTGATTGATTTAAACAAACGGTTTTTGTTTAGAATTCATTTTTTCAACACCATGTACAAATTACCAAGCTCTGCAAACCTCATGAAGGATATTGACGATTACGGTAAATTTTAAATTTTTATTTTCACATTATTTACTATTTATTATTTTAGAAAAATATTTAGAAGTTATGATCAATAGGATAAAATATTATTATCCACAAATTATTGAAATTATCAAGGATCGAGAAGCAGAAATAATTCCGGACCTCATTTTCTATACAACTCAAATTAGAATAATGGAGGTATTTCACCAGTTCTTGTGGGATATTAAGATAAACAGAACCATCAAACAAATGGAGCCAGAGTACCAGTGCATCATCGGATGCTCATGTTGTGCCGATCGATATCGGCGATATGTCGAATGGGAGTTAGTGAAAACTCTGAGAAGGTTTCACTACTCCCGGATTGTGGATTTAGGATACCAATAAATGTATTTTTGTATTGTGTTTTTTTTATATTTGAAATAGTAATAATAGTAATAATAATAGTAATAATAATAGAAATATAATTAGTAAAAATAGAAATAGTAATAATAATAATATAAATAGTAATAATAGAAATAGTAATAATAGAAATAGTAATAATACTATGACACAAATAATAAAACATTAATAATAATAATAAAACATTAATAATATGTACATTAATAGAACATAAATGCAGCATTAATGCAAATGACCTGCAATTTTAAACAAAGACATGCTGTAATCTGATTGGTTGATAGGCATGAGTCAAAGGTATAAAAACCCTGTAACATTTAAATTTAATCATTATTCACTATGACCAAGAAAATTTCATGCACCGAAAAACCTAAAGAAATGGTACAGCCAGTTCAAATGTTCCACAACTACAAAATGTATTTTTTGAAAGAAGAAATCAATATGAAATTAGTTGCACCAGTCAAGCTAATTCCAACTAAATTTGATTTCTTATCCGGCACGCTTTCAATGATTGATGTCAAAACTATTGATGATGTTTTTAAACGGATAGATTCGAATCTAACATGTAATCAACATGCATGGTTCAACAATAGATATGCAAGATTTTATGATGCTTTTGATGAAATCAGTTTCAAAGAAAATGAAAATTGGTATATAACAATTGCAATCCAGGGATATAAAGTTGATAATAATGATGTATATTCTCCTATTTGGAAAATTATGTCTGCTAGACTTTCACAAATATTTTAATGTTATATTTAATAAATGTATTAGTCAGATTTGTTTTTCTCTTTATTAATTGCAACATAAATGCAAATGACATGCAAATTTAACAAAGAAAATCTATAAACAAAATTATAATATAGTTTTAAAGTGATGAAAATGACTGCAGAAAAAGGTTAACATGATTAATTAATTACCGAATTATTTATTATTTAGAATTTTTAATCAACTTTTTGTTGGAAAAGTTAGCAGAAATATCTGGTGTGAAAATTGAGGACATATTATCTATTACAAATGCCTTAAATATCGGCTGGTTAGTTGAGAGTCAAGATACAGGATTTGATGATGAGGAAGAAACTCAAGAAACCGATACTCAAGAAATTGATGAGGAAATCTATGAACCTATAGATGAACCTATAGAGGAACCTATAGAGGAACCTAAAGATGAATCTAAAGATAATATTACGAATGATTGTATTGATCATGTCGTTGAAAATATAATGAAATGTGGAGATGACGACTGCGAATGTGTTAATTAATAAATCTTAGTTAATAAGTGTTTGTAAATTTATTTAAAAATTTATTTAAAAATCAAACAAAATAACTATATTAATTTTTATTTAAAAATCTGGTTAAAACATACAAAATAGCAACACCTGTTGCAAGTTTTACATAGTTTTTAAATTTTCTTTTCTGATCATCAATTTTCTTCGCATTTCTAGCGAGTTGATTCAGGACGCCCCATCCGCCATTGGCTTCAATCCATGGTTGAAACTTTGACTTGATTATCTAGAAAATAAATATTAATAAAATATAAATTATAAAAGTATTACTTCTTGAGACCACTGATAATAGTGCTCGGAGTCCCATAGACTTCTTTGGATTATTATCTTCATATAAGCGAACCCTACTAGTATTCGGGTCCACTTCATCTGATCGTCGCATAGACAGTTAAAAATTCTATTAAAATAGAATTTTTTGGTTTCGAGACAATCGGAATTGATCACATCTTCATAATCAATGTGATTACCTTCTATGATCTTTTCGGTCCGATCGACCAGGAAACATAGGCTTTCCATAATATTCCTGTTGACGAGTTCTCTTAAAAGATTTTCCATAAAATGAGACATTTTTACAATAATTTAAAATATGATGTTTTATTTATACTAATACCGTATGATTTTGATTGGTTGATAGACTATAAATGTAAAAGAAAGGTTTTGATTTGATACACCATGAAAACTATATTCATATTGCTAATTATTATAACGAGTGTGTGCTCACACAATACAACAATAACAGTGGAGTCTTTTAATAAATCAATATGTGTTTGTCCGAATACAGCCAAGTTGATGGATATTTTATATATTCTCGACAAACCAAAATGGTCAAAGCATCCAGGAAAAAGAATATCTCAAAGATTGGAGAATTTAGAAAACAGTTATGAACTATCATTTGAATATATACAAAATATAAAATTTATTTTGATTGATCATATTATGGTTTTCAATAACTCTATTGTTGAAAATAAAAAGAATATGAAAATTATTGATAAGAAGCATGATTATTTGTTAAAAAGATTGAATTATTATTAAGAGAAATTCAAACAATCAAAGGATCAATAGAATATCTGAAAATCAATTCAACGTTACCAATTTCAAACAATATTGCTGCGAATAGTAGTACATCAATATTTAGTTTACCTTTGTTAATTTTACATTATTTTATTGTTTAAATAAATGTATGTTTTGTTGATTTGTTGATTTGTTGAGCGTGACCAGTACCCTTGTGAGCATTACCCATAGGGGGACAAAATATTTTGTCGGAGAGACAAGGAGTATATAGACTCGGAGTATATAGATTAATAATAATAATAATAATAATAATAATAATAATAATAATAATAATAATAATAATAATAATAATAATAATAATAATAATAATAATAATAATAATAATAATAATAATAATAATAATAATAATAATATATAGCTCATTCGAAAGGTCTTGGATTGAGCTTTAAAATGAGCTATCGATTATTATTTTTCGTTGACGGGAACTTTGAAAAAAAATTAAAAATAATATTATTTTTTAAAATAATAATATGACCTTGATGACTCATTGCGATGAGTCATATGACCTTGGGAATGACCTTGGATGAGTCATGCGACCTTGAAAATGACCTTGATGAGTCACAGGATGACTCAGATGACCTTGAAAATGACCTTGAAAATTTTTGATAAGTCATGGTATGAGTCATATGACCTTGAAAAATTTTTGATGAGTCATAGTATGAGTCATATGACCTTGAGAAAATTTTTCAAGGTCATATGAGTCATCCTATGAGTCATATGGCCTTGGAAATGACCCGATGAGTCATAGTATGAGTCATATGACCTTGAGGAAATTTTTTCAGGGGCATATGAGTCATCCTATAAGTCATATGACCTTGAAAATGACCTTGATGAGTCATAGTATGAGTCATGGTCTTTGTTTAAATGACCTTGAAAATTTTGATGAGTCATAGTGTTGGGTTTTGGGTTATTTCAAGTCGGTTCTCTCTGACTCCTGTGTTCTTTAAATTAAAACAATGAACGACCCAACGTATATTGAAACAACAGGTTCACAATTTATTATCACGCTACAATTTCTGATCAAAGTTTTATACGATTCTCCGCTCGGCGTTGATGCTTTGCAAACAAACAATATTCACCTTTTGATCCTTTAGTTCTGTCGACTCTCGTTTTCCTCGGTTTCGGTTTGGTTTGATCTCTTTTCGCCTTTCCGTATTCTTAATTCTATTTCTTCTTTTCCCTACTTCCCTAATTCGTTTTACCACTTTTCCTACTGTCTAGTTCTTCGAACCCTAGCTGAGGCAGAATGCCGATTTTCTCTGATTTTCCCTTTGCTTATATACTCCTCGAAATCAGGATGACAAATGGTTATTGCCGAGCCAATCTTTCGTTTGACATTTTCTCCTACGTGTTTGCTTCGGCTGTCATCCATAATGGTCCAACGAATCCAGATAATTAATGGCCCTACCGGTCTTCCTACGCGCGCTATCTTCTCCTTACTCTTTTCCCATTAATCATTGTGTCAAGCTAATGGGCCCAAATCTTCCTTTTGTTTGCCTTTCTTCTTGTTTATCCAGCTCGGGTTTCCTTTATCTCTCGGGTTCTCCATTGGCTCGGGTTTCCCATTAGCTCGGGTTTTCCATTAGCCAATTAATTAATTAATTAACGTTTTCTGTTTTCATACGTTTGAATGTTTTTCGACCCTTCCTAACCCTTTTTTGATAAATCCCTAACCATCATCTTGTTGACTATTAGCTACTCTATACCTGTCCCGTTTTTCCCATTCGATTTCGATGATTTTTCCATTTATTGATTTTTCTCGGATTTCCGGATTCTCGCCTTTCGTAATTGCTTTTTGCATTTTCTAATACTGTTTCCATCGCACTTTCCTTTACTATTAATTCTGTGCACGATCCCGCTTTTATTTGCCTTTTTTCCTCGCTTACTTTCCATTTGACTTATTATCCTAAATTTTATTTAAATTTTTAATTTTAATTTACAGACCTCAACATATCTCCCCCCTTAAAAAAATTTTTTCGTCCTCGAAATCTATGTTTATTTAACTTACTTAATATAAATTTATATTTTAACGATTATTCAAGCATCCTTAAAAACATACACCCAAATTTAATGCATTTATCAGAATGAATCTGCTCGATGAGGGTAAATCAATGTGTTTATTATTATTATTATTATTATTATTATTATTATTATTATTATTATTATTATTATTATTATTATTATTATTATTATTATTATTATTATTATTATTATTATTATTATTATTATTATTATTATTATTATTATTATTATTATCCTATTATTATTATTATTATTATTATTATTATTATTATTATTATTATTATTATTATTATTATTATTATTATTATTATTATTATTATTATTATTATTATTATTATTATTATTATTATTATTATTACTATTATTATTTTAAATGTTAAAGTACAGACATATTTTACTGAGAAATAAATAATAATTTTTGTTACTATTTTTTTTTTTTTTTTTTAAAGGACCAACCAAAATATTTGTTTTTCTCAATTAGTAAATTGTAGTTTATTTAAAGAAAATAAAACTCGAAATTTGATTGATATTATTTAAAGAAAATAAAACTCGAAAATTGATTGATATTATTTAAAGAAAATAAAACTCGAAAATTGATTGATAATTTGATTTTATTCAAGAAAAAAATCTCTACTACTCAAAATTGAGAAAAATATCGAATTTGATTGGTCGATAAAGAAAATAAAACTCGAAAATTGATTGATAATTTGATTTTATTCAAGAAAAAAAATCTCTACTACTCAAAATTGAGAAAAATATCGAATTTGATTGGTCGAAATTCGAACAAACTTTTCATTTCTAGACTTTACGAAAATATGCATTGAACAAATCTGAATTGATGGATTAGGCCATATTTTCCAAGTCGGATTAAATTATACTTTGGTTAGTTTTTGTATTTTCTCGGTTTTTTAATTAATATGTCTATAGTTAATTTTTAAATGAACGTTTAGTTGATTTATTTCAATAATACAATCAAATATACCTTTCGAATATATACCCGAATATATCCCTGAAAAATTTTCAAATAGAAATTACTTTAAGAGTTTACTTTCTTTGAAATGTAATTAACAGATTTTAGAATGTATTTTATTTTAGAATGTATTTTATGGGTATTTTATGGGTGTCGACAGATATTCTAATATGAAACAATTCGTTGTTTGTTATGTTTTTTGTTTTTCGTCAAGGAGATTGAAATCATTATGTAGGTCAAATTTTGCTGAATTTCTTATCTATTTGATAGATTAATTTTTCAGCTGTAATAAATTGGGAGATCGAAATCATTATGTAGGTGAAATTTTTGCTGAATTTCTTATCTATTTGATAGATTAATTTTTCAGCCGTATTAAATTGCTGCAGTGAACAGTTTTTTCTCAAGCCAAAAGTGCGTGTGTTGGAATTTATTTTTAGGAAAAGATTTTCTTATATTTGTCTAATTGGGTTTTCCTTTCCTTTTGAAAATGATAGACAATTAGAATTTGGCTGCGGTCAATCGATTGATTTTATTGCAAATAAATGTATGCGCTGCATCTATTTCAGAAGAAAATTTTCTCATTGCGATTTCTCTTCCTAGAAAGGCGTGTCTATTTGTGACTTTCCTCTGCTACTATAATAGTTGTTGCGATATGTTTTGTATCATTAGTGTTTCACTTGATTAAAAATTTTCATTAATTCCATGCAATAGTTTGAAGTTTGTCTAGTATTTTATTTCAGAAATGAAACCCTATTCAATAGATCGAATTAAGTTAATCCGGCATTAATTCCATGCAATAGTTTGAAGTTTGTTTAGTATTTTATTTTAGAAATGAAACCATATTCAATAGATCGAATTAAGTTAATCCGGAATCTTCATAAAATGCTGAAAATGTTTCCATAATATCTGGATTAGATAATGATAAAAATAACTATTGGTTTGAAATATGTTATGAATTTAAAAGGTATTTCTATTATTTTTCTACAATTAATTTTCCATGATGTGACAAGAAATCAACTCTAATTTGAAAAGGTATTTCTATTATTTTTCTACAATTAATTTTCCATGATGTGACAAGAAATCAATGATATCGTTTCAAGAGCTCAATTGATTGGTTAAATAATTATCTCAATTTTACATAAATTTTGATTTTGAATTTTATTTTCCATGATGTGACAAGAAATCAATGATATCGTTTCAAGAGCTCAATTGATTGGTTAAATAATTATCTCAATTTTACATAAATTTTTGATTTTGAATTTTAAAAGTCTAATGACTAAAACTTGATATTTAAAATATTGCTTAGGTAAGTATTGTTAAGTATTGTTAACATTGAATTAACTCGAATTGACCTAATGTAAGTTTTGTTGATTATGTTTAAATCTTTTTTATTTTAGATATTATTGGTTCTCTTTTTTTTTAACTCTCGTTTCAATGAATATATGACGTCTTTTGTTTGATAAAATTTTTTTATACGAAACATTTATTTTTTCCATGAATTTCATTGTAAAAATATTTTGTCAATTTATATTTGGATTAAAAATATTTTGTCAATTTATATTTGGATTAAAATTATTAATGCATAATCAATTTTGAAGTTGTTACTAGATGATTAGGAATATTATTATCATTCTTGAATTTATTATTATTAGTAGTATTATTATTACCATTAATTTTTTTGTCACCCTTATTTTTATTGCTATAACCGTCATTATTCTTATGTCATTAAAATAATTATCTTTATACTCTATCAATATTCACTTTTTATTTATTGTATTGCCGCCAAGAAAAGTCTAGCTGTTTGTTTATAATCTATCAATGTCAAAGTGTTGCTCTAATGTTTGGAAACCATTGCTGATAATAAAATTATTTCGATTTTGTTCCCTGATAACAATTGAATTATTAATGATCACTATATTGTGTCATCACTGAAATAATTTGGCAATTAATTTTCCCGGTGGTTTATCTTTTATCAAGCGCATGAATTATAAGAACCAAGGGGGAAATATCTGCGATGAACATTAATATTCCGACTGAATATTTAATTATCCTGCGGTTTTTGACTTAGCCGATACTGATAGGCTCTATAATTAATTACCCTGTGGTTTCTTAACGTAGCCCGTATTGATAAGCTTTCTAATTAATTACCCTGTGGTTTGTTAACGTAGCCTGTACTGATAAGCGTCCTATATAAGTTTCTGCTTTACCACTTTCCATTAGTTTTGTCTTGCCAATCTTCAAGTAAGCTTTTTATATATATTTTTTCTTTTTCATATTTTTTTTGAATTTTAGTAACGCCATCCCTCAATTACTATGGACGTAAGTGATTACTTGTCTTTTGTTTTTACCATGCTTTCCTCAACTATTAGTAATGCGTTCCCTCATAGCAACCGAACATTTGCAATCGCTGTCCAGGGTAGCCAAACCCCGGTGATTGCAAGTGCTCGTGTTGCTTATTGAATTAACTTATTTATGCTTATTAAATTAACTTATTTACTTTTTAATTTTAGTTCGTTACTTTGTTTATGCAACTACCTATACCACACTCATGTTTTGGATCATATATTTTTGATTTTTGATTTTGTATTTATACTAAAAGCAAACCTCTAATTACAGCTAATCGTATTTTTCTGACAATTTTAGCCGTATTTATACTCATTAATTTATTACGTAATTCTTAAAATCAATTACTTCCCTGCACTAACTATTTGTCGAGGGCGCCATGGTACGGAGTTTTACATAGTATTTATTTCATTTTTCTTTTCAACCCTTACTATTTTAGGCTGTCCCAGAACCTAAGTTTGAGCATCTCGATGTTATGCAATGGTTATTTGACTGCCATACTAACAGGTTTTTTAATTTCTTTTTCAGGGTCCCTTTGCCAACGCGTCGAAAGGGATTGAAACGTACCTTTGCCTGTGTAGGCAGTAGGTTTGAAAGACGCCCGCCTTGCAATGTACGCAGGGAATGGGACTGTGGCATCCAAAGTTCCGTTCTGTTGGACTCTGATGACGAATAAAACTTTGAATAAATGTTCAGCATACCTTTGTTTTTAATTTATGCTAGAAAGGGTGGGGTAGTTGTGTCCCTCTTCGTGAATAGTCTTTGTTACTACTAATGTGAAATTATTCCCTACTTATTTATAATTTTGTTCTCTCGCCCCAGTAGGTTACCCATTGTTATATAGTTATACTAATTCATTAATTACTAATCAGTCATCTAATGTTATTTATTTCTAATGTTCATATTTGCAACATTTATTTGAGTTATTCTATTTGCTCGTTTAATTTTGTTCATTTTTATCTATTATTCATTTATTTAATTTATCACTTTTTTTTTAATTATTTATTTAAATCAATTTGTTTATTTATTTGATTATTTGTTAATTTACTTATATTTTATTTAACTATGATTATAAATAATATTTATTTAACTATTTTTTTTTCGAGGACGAAAAAACACCAACAGGGTCCGTTTAAATAATTTATTTTTTAGTCTAATTGATTTATCTCACCATCATCTTCCGATTCCTCTATTTCTTCTACTCTCATTCGAAACATCGCGAAATCGGCTTCGTGTTGAAACAATAAGATTTCCATACGGTCCAACCGCCTTTTCAGACGGAAGTTTTCTTCCTCCAAATCTGTTATTCTGCCCTGCATGCTACGAAACTTTGCTTTAGTTCTTGCGTACTTGTTTTACACTCTTTGCATGACATCTCCGAGGCTTCTTGCATTCTCTGAAATTAAATGATAGTCATTTTTTTGTATCACTCCTTATTCGCAAAGCATCAACACCTCGCTTCGAATCTCAAACAAATTACACAGTTCATCCTATGGTACTTATAAAACATGCACATTGTTAATATAAACGTAATATATTTTTATACACTATTCATGCAGATCACAATTTATAGTCTTGTCTCATAATATGAATATGATGGTGGTTGAAGGATAGTTAGTTGTCTCTCTTTTACACATATCAAGATGGTGATGATTATGAATGTTATTGATAAGATGAGAAAACCTGTTATTAAAATGTAAATGAGATATTCACAATAGTTGACTGTCAAATCCGAATTTATCATCATTAGTTTATTTGAGTTACGCTTTGTCGTCTCTTGGGTCGATAATTGGAAAGGTGATGTGGTTGTATCTGATTTTCGTTTCGATTCATTGATTGTCTTGACTTCCACGAAAACTGTTTGCCATCTGTCTGGTTCGGTTATCCATCGCTGATATTTTACTGTTAATTCCCATGCCGTCTCTAAATCAGAAGTGTAAAGTGTAAAAAAATGATTACCGGCATGCAATATAGTCAGGGTTTTTTGTTTGTAGATAATAACAACTCTTTCATCATTTCCTGATTTTCTATATATCGTTACCGGTCCATTTCCAACACTCAGGGTTATACGATTTGACTCGTCTCTGAGATAGATAGACTGGGTCTCACTCTTAACTCGTGACCATTGGTTTCTCACTACCGTTCCATTTTCGAGGCATATGTTCTCGTAGTAGTTTGCATTAACTGAATAATTTTGATTCATTTTCAATTTCTCGTAGCGGATAAATGATTTTCGCGAGTTAAGGGTGTCGACATTTAACCCTTGAAATGTGATTCGCACTTTCACCAAGTCCACTGGCTTCCAATATATATTGATTCCATTTATCTCTGGTTCTATTTCGATCAAGTTTCGCATCTCTTTTGTGTGCACTTCTATCGGAATTTATGTGTACCACTTTGACATGTTCTGTCTCAACAGCCATTGGTATTTGAAATTTGGCTTTAACTTTCGTACCGCAAATATATCTTTATCATAATTCAGTTCTACCACTGGTGCCGTATTGTCTAGTAAATTAATAATTTCTATTTGGTCTGCGATCTCGCATTTACAGCTCCATACTATATTTGTTAGAGTGGAATATATGTGTATTTTCTCCATTCCTCGGATTTTGTTTACCGCATATGGCAAGTCAATCTTTTTGCCGCTCGCGACTGTTACTAGCATCATCATTATTGTTACATATAATATCTTATTGATGTAGCTGACTGGTGTTGGATTTTTCGTGAATTTCTGTTTCAATTTTGTTTGACCCGTTACTTTATTCTGCTTGGATCTTAAGGGGTATCTAGCTTCATCTTCCTCTGGCACTAGTTTACATCGATTTGCATGCACAATCATCGGGTTAGCCTTTTTACTCCTGAATGGTAATAACTTCAAATTAGTTTCGGTGGTGTCGCACACTTTGTAGGGTCCTTTAAATGGTCTTTGCAATTTAGGCGATAAACCTTTGAGAGGTTCCGGCCTGTTCAGATATACTAGATCTCCAATCTTTATGCCATGCGCATGTGCTTTTTTATCGTATGTTTCTTTATATTTCTCTTGGTTGTGCTTTATTGTCAAACCGGCTTTAGTCCATACTGACTGCATTCTTTCTTGCATCAATGCTTTATAGTCCGGTATCTCCATATATTGTGAAATTGTTGGTTGGAATTTGAGATCAATCGGCATATTATTTTTCCTTAAATACATCAAGTAAAAAGGGGTCTCACCTGTACTTTGATTTACTGCATTTCTGTAGGCAAATAGACACGGCTTTATGAAGTCGTCCCAATCTTTCTGTTTTCGATTCACATATGATGAGATCATATTTATCAGTGTCCCATTAAATCGTTCCACCAATCCATCAGTTTGTGGATGATATGGTGACGTATTCAATTTCCAAATTCCAAATAGGTCTGTGATTGATTTAAACATCTCGCTTTGAAAGTTCTTTCCTTGATCAGTTAACAATTTCTTTGGAGTACCATAGCGAAATATTATGTTTTCCACAAATATTCTAGCAATCGTGTCTGCTTTTTGGTTTGGAATAGCGTATGCTTCTGGCCATTTGGTAAAATAGTCACAAAAAACAACAATATATTTGTTTCCTTTTGTTGTTTCCGGTAATGGTCCCAGAATATCCATTGCCGTCATCTCCATCGGTGCTGCAGGTACTGGCATCGGTTTTAATGGTACTTTAATCTTTTACCAGTATTTCTGCGGGTGATGCATACTTTGCAACTGTTACACCAATTTTTCACGTCTTGTTCCATTGTTGGCCAAAAGTATTTCAATTTAATCTCGATAGCGTCTTGCGCGTTGACAAATGACCTCCCAACGCTCCATCATGATACTGCATCAGTAATGCGTCTCTGTGCTTGGCTGGTATAATAATTAATGCTTCCCCATTTTTCCAACATTTAAGTATTCCATTATGAATTACATATTTGCTGTTTGCATCTGTAAGTCGTTTCCAGTCTTGTTCTTTTCTTATTTTGACCGCTTGTTCCATAAATTGTTTTAATTCACTATCGTTTTCCTGATCATTTTGAAGTTCAGACATATCATTAACAGCTTTGATTGCAGCGAATATAGTGCCTTCCAATTTTTCAGGTGTCCCTTCACTATTATTTTCTGGGATTCTTGACATTGCATCTGCGTTCGCGTTAGCTTTACCTGTCCGATATTTAATCTCAAAGTCGTATTCTTGGAGGGCAATCGACCATCGTATTAATTTACTGGCTGAATCTCTGTGTTTCATTAACCACTGTAATGGATTATGATCTGTATAAACAGTAAATTTTCTGCCCAATAAATATTGTCTAAAAATAGTAATTCCATACACTAACGCTAACGTTTCCTTTTCAATCGTCGAGTAATTTTTCTCGTGAGGCCTCAGTGATCGGCTTGCATATGCTATTACGTGGTCCTTTTCACCTTCAAATTTTTGTCCCAACACCGCACCCAATGCAACGTTGCTTGCATCCGTCATCAAGATAAATTGTTTTGTAAAATCTGACATCTTAATATAGGAGTTGTTACTAATTTTCTCTTTCAATGTATTGAAAGCATTTTGTTGCATTTGTCCCCACATAAATTTATTGTTTTTCTTTAGTAGCGTATTCAATGGTTGTGCGATGTGAGAGAAATCTTTTATAAATTTTCCTGTAATAGCTCGCCAAACCTAAAAATTGTCTAACCTCATCGGCATCTTTTGGTACTGGGTACTCTTCCACTTTTTTGATGTTATCTGGATTAGTTTGTAACCCTCGCCGTGATATTATATGTCCTACATAAATCACTTCTGCTTTGCCCCATTCACATTTCGATGGTTTGATTTTTAATTTGCACTTTTGAGCCGTTTAAATACAGTTTCTACATCTTTCAGATGTTCCTCAAAATCATTTGAAAATATTATTATATCGTCAATATATACCAATGCATGTCGAATACCTCGTAACACATAATTCATTCCTCGCTGGAATGTAGCTGGGGCTCCTGTTAATCCAAATGGTAACACATTGAACTCATACAGTCCTTTGCCATCCGAGAACGCCGTCTTTCCTCTATCTTCCTCTTTTACTCTAAATTGATTGTACCCTTTGTTTAAATCAATAACAGTGAAATATCGTGCCTCTCCCATTTGATCGAACATTTCTTGGGTACTGGAATTGGATAAGTGTCTTTCCTCGTAACTTGATTTAGCTTCCGATAATCTACGCAAAATCGTAAGTCTCCATATTTTTTCTTAACTAGACTATTGATGAGGAGAATAGTGACGTTACTATATCCGAATTATTCAAATTCCTTATGCTGTAATCTGTCTTATCACTTTCATCTGATGAACGTAGGGATTCTGTATGGCTTATTTTATTGGACGTGTCATCTAAACGGTATCATGCTCAATTACATTGTGTTAGACCAAAATAATATTCGTGTTGGCAAAGATATCTCGGTATTTTCTCAACAGTTGTGAATTCCTTTTTCTGCATCTATTTAAATCACTTGTTACCACTTCGGCTCATTGTACCACCTTGACGTTCTTGGTATTTTACAATGGCTTCACTAGACATTTTTTGATAATTTTTCACAATTGTTTTTGGGTGTAACTGAACCGGTTCTTACTGCTATCGTATATGGACTGGCTACGATCTATTTTCCACTTTGGACAACCTTCGTAACATACGGTAAATCACTATTTTCGACTAACGTTTGATTGGTTCGAATAAAAATCACCATTATCCACACTCATGGTATTTGCACAATATACCATCCTCCGATTGTGGTGGTATTGTCAATGTCTGATTCACAAAACACTTCAACCTGCCCTGTGAATATTCCTCTGTTTCTACTGCTATCAAATTAACTGTCTTTCAAAATCAAGTTGAGACTCAATCAGACTGTGCTCTAATATATCCATGCGATCAAACACCGTACTGGACTTCCCTCATTATGAGCGCATCGTGCGCATTTATGCGATCTCCAATATGGAATATGACGTTAAGTTGTCAATTATGTTTAATTCATTTTTGATAATGACCTCACTATTGTCGTCGTAGGCTTTATT
>CAUHTR010003002.1:0-51032 GCA_959609185.1 Schmidtea polychroa
CGTCAGTTAATATTCAAAGTTTGTATACAAATAAGATGATTTGAAATCATTGATTTCCAGATATAATTAATAACATAAAACAAGAAGCCTCTCTAAATTAAATTTTTTTATTAATTTTTTTGTCTTGGGTTTTTCCAACATTGTTTGAGCGCATATATTAAAAAGTGTTTAAATTAATCGAAAAATAGAATGGTTTGGGAAATCAAGGGGTCATGTGCCCCATCCTACCCTCCCCCTTACGGACGCCAATGACCTTATGTGTTGCTAAAAATGCATATTACAGGAATGTCAACTAAATTTTTGATTAGTTCCTTTTTACCTCAACGAAATAGTTCAAGATCTATCCATTGAAACATTTAAAGAACGTTTTTTTAAATGAATCTATATAAGGATTTTAATAAAGATATTCAAGAAATCCTTTGGTGATATAAGGATAATAAAAATTGATCATAAGCCTAGTTTGTAAGATATTAAATGCGTTTAAATACATTTAATAAAAGCAGTACAAAACCTGCGATATAGTAGTCAGTTTCTGAGGTCTTAACCACAAATTTTCTGGATCCGATTGGGTGTTTTACATGGCACTAGGTAGAACCAAATAACCTTGAAATTAGTACCATTAGAAATCTAATTGAATATCATTTTAGAACTTTATTGAAAAAAGATTATTTTTTATAAAAATTCTTATTAAAACCGGAAATTTCACAATAAATCCCGTGGCCGGAGGTTGCTGCTAAAAAAACCAGATCAAAATAGAGAAATGGCAACCGTGACTTGAATTCAACAAAATTGTTATATAAAACAATAAAAAGAATTAATTTCTTCAAAAAACATTAAAACTTGAAATAAAATATCCCTTACCTGATAACCGTTAATAACGCTCCGATATACCCCATTATGGACGTAAGTTTTCAAGAATGAAATCTTCACCAAATCCAGAATATATTTCGACAGAGTACTGACATTGAATACCACAATAAGATAACAAAGATTTAACCAAATGAGATATAGAAAGAGGCCAATTTGATAAATACGAATGAGATAATAAATTTGAAAAACTGTTCCATAACTTCCAACGAACGATAAAATAAACAATAAAAAACACCATATGAAACATTGTAAGAAGACAACTGAAAATGACTGGAAATCATTAATTAATGAATTCTGGTAAGCTGATAATGTTAATATCGAGAATACTGCAGCTCCAATGCAAGTACAAAATGATGAAATGAATAGAAAATATCTTGGTCCGACTCCGATGGTTTTATCTAACATTTTCTTATCGATTTCATTGAAATATATTTATTACAATTAATTAATTATTTTATATTATAATTTTTATGTTTCAATGAAGGATTCTTTTATTCTACTTCAGTGTTGTCCAAACTTTTTTGAGCCACGGCACACTTGGCTGATTTAAAAATTTTCGCGGCACACCTAAATTTTTTTTTTGCTTTATTTGCAATTTTTTATTGCACTTTTACTAATCTTTTAATAAGAAATGAAAAACTTATTTACTTGAAATAAATTTAATGTAAAAAATTTTAAATTTAGAAAAATTAGTGAATGAAAAATTCATAAAACATAGTTAATGAGATTTATGTGCTTGATGTTCCGAACAAATAAGTTCCAATCGTGGTGGAATTTTTGACAAACTCTTAATTCTTGATCAATGTTAACCATACGTTCCCGCTTCTTTTATTTAATTTTTTTTTAAATTTCACGGCATGACTGGGCATCCGCCACGGCACACAGTTTGGACAACACTGTTCTACTTACTTGACCCGGTCTAACTAGGTTTTTCGCTGGGGCCCAAATAAAGGAAAACAAAAATAATACTAAGAGTCTAGTTCAATTTAAATATTTTTAATATATAATACATGATTAAAATATTTTTTATTCATTTTGGATAAGAATGGATAAATTCATACACATTTGGACAAATTATCATTGTTTTAATTATTTATACAAGTACAAATTATTCAAATAATAAAATTAAGATTAAATATTTATATTAAATTTTCGTTTATGTTTTGGTAATTCATTGATTATGTCTTCTACATTTAAGTCAACTTCTTGGTGTGTGTTCAACAAAGCCAACCCATTTAATCGATATTCGTCCATTGTGGAGCTTTTTTGTTACTTTCAAAGATTTTCGCCAATGATCTCGTTTCTTCAATTTTTGTTTCTGGTTTCGTCAATAGTATCTCCCGCATTGTGGAGCCTTCTCAAAGTTGAAAATGATTTTTCATTCTTCAGATTTCTTCATGCGAGAAATGTCACCAGAAATCAGAAGTATTCTAGCAGCCAGCAGCAACGCTGACGTAGAAACTCTGGCAGACATAGCGGATAAAATTAACGAAGAAATTTATCTGACCCAAAATTACAATAAAAACAAACAAAATTACAACAGCCATACAAACAACAAAAATAATGAAACAAACGAAATAACATATAAACTAATGCATACTCTGATCAGCAAGTTCGACGAAATCATAGACGAGAACCGACAAATAAAAACGGAACTCGCTGAAATCAAAGAAAAAACAACTATAGGAACAAAAACACAGAAAGAGACTCAAGAAATAACTTTATAAACAAAGATTATTGTTATTTCCACAACAAATTTGGAGATAAAACATACAAATGCATAAAACCCTGCTAATATCATAAATCAGAGCAAGAAAACTAAAAATGTCACCATTGATGGCATCCACATTTGGTGACAAAAATAATACATTCGTGATGCATTCAACAAAATACCTAAATATCGACACTGGTTCTGTTATATCAAAATACAAAAACTCGAAAACGCAGAAAACCCTCTAACTGCAACCAGCGGCACCATTATAAAAACATTTGGCCAACAATCAGTCACTTCAACAATTAATTCGAAAACGTACAGCTGACCATTCAAAATAGCCTAAGTTCAACAATGAATAATCGGAGCCGACTTTTTGGCACATTACAACATAATAGTAGACTTCCTAAATAAGAAATTAATCGAAAATTACACAACAAACAAAGAAGCAGACAAGACTACAGCAACAACCAATACAAAAGTAGATATTGGCGTGATTAAAAATGAGCACGCAAACACTGAAACAACCAAAACAATCGAATATGGTCCAGAAATAACCGCATTACTAAACAAATTTGACAAACTCAGTGAACCAGTAACTTTTGACGACAAAGTGGAACAATCTGCTGAACATGCAATCATAACCAATGGTAATCCAGTGCATTCAAAGGTCAGACAACTAGATCCACAAAAAACAAACATTATAAAAATTTTTCAAGAATTACTAGAAAATAAATTAGTTACACACTCAAACTCACACTGGTCCTCAGCACTTATGCTCAAACAAAAGGTTAACGGGGAATGGAGAGCCTGTGGAGATTATAGAATGCTCAACAAAATCACTGAACCAGACAATTATTCACTGCCAATCATAAGATACAGAATTAATAGATTAAAAGGAGCCAAGGCCTTCTCAAAAATAGACCTACAAAGGCTTATCATGAAATCCCGATCAGAAAAGAAGATATTTTCGAATACAACAGAATGCATTTTGATTTGAGAAACGTAGCCACAACTTTTCAACGCTTCATGGACCAAACTCTGAAAAACAATAAGAACACAATAGCATATCTGGACGGTATACTGATAGCTAGTCCAAGCAAATCTATCAATTTAAGAGACTAAAAAGACATTCGAAACATTGAACGCAGCAAACCTGAAAATCAATATCCAGAAATGCGAATTAAAAAAATTGAAATAAATTCTCTCGGGCATACTCTGGACGAAAACGTCACAAAGCCAATCGAAAAAAATTAAGCTCTATTCAAACAATTTAAGCTACCAAGCACAAACAGAGAACTTAGACGATTTCTGGGGATAGTAAACTTTTACCACGCTTATATACCAAATTGCAGTGGACTATTAGCACCCCTAAACGACTTAATAAAAACAAAAAGAAACATCAAAATAAGCTGGACAGATGAAGCCATAAAAAACTTCGAAAAAGCAAAAACAAGCTTGTCCCAAGCTACATTACTTGAATATCTCAATCCTGAATTAGAATACAATCTGTCAACAGGCTGTTCTGGTTTCGCAATGGGCACAACACTGTATCAAGACAACGAATATGGTAAACACCTAATTGGGTTCTTCTCAAAGAAACTTAAAATACATCAAACAAGATATGCAAAGTTTGATCAAGAACTCCTCGCAATACACAAGGCGATAAAACACTTCCAACTCCTGGAACCATGAAATTTCAAAATCTTCACTGATCACAAGTCTCTGACAAATGTAATCCAAATGAAAAATCCATCACCTAGACAAATAAGACAATTAAATTATATATCACAATTTAATTACACAATGAACTGTATAGCAGGAGCAGCAAACATATCGGCAGACACATTATCAAGAACCGAAACTGATATAAACTCAATTAAATTCGACGAACTGATCGAAAAAGAAAAGATCAAAAACAAACAACAAGAAGCACTAAAAGAACTACCAACAAAACATAACCTAAAATTAGAAGAAATCAACGAATGCTGGTACGATGTCATTAATTAAAACACACCAAGAATACTCCTACCAAAGGAATTCAGAAACGAGTTTATTTCAAAAATACATGACATTAATCATCCAAAAAACTGAGCTACATACGAAATAATTCATAACAAATATATATGGCCAAATATAAAGATTTCACTAAAACTTGCAAAAACTGCCAAATTAACAAAACAACAAAAAGCCCAGTAGTTGAAAAAGTGAATTTCACAAGTAGTCGTTACCCTCAAACAACTAATACAAATACTTACTAACCGTCATCGACAGACAGACAAACTGGTTCGAAGTAATCCTATTAAAGGAAATATCAGCACAAAACATCTGTAACAACATCAAGTTAAACTAGATAGCCCGATACGAAACACCCAAAATAATGATAACAGATCGAGACAGCTCGAACCAGAACTATTCAACATGTTATGCAAAGAATATGAAATTAAACGAAATCGAACCACAGCTTACAATCCACATGCTAACGGAAAAATCGAAAAACTACACAGAACATTAAAGGAAAGCATCCAAACTAAAGCAAACGCAGAAATTGGTTTCCTCAACTTCCAACAATCTTACTAGGACTAAGAAACACATTGAATTCAATAGACAACGAAATTCCCACGTGCAAAGTTTACGGAAGGGTAACAAATCTAGCATCACTCAAAAAAAAAGGAAAAGAAACTGAGAAACAAAAAATCAAACAACAAAAGACATTGAAAACACAGAAAACAAACTGAAAGGAATTTTAAAATAGAGACCGGGCTCAGAAACTGATGGGAAGATAGTCCAACCCACAGATTACATCCTAATAAAAAATTCATTCACTGAAGGTTTCGAACCAAAATAAGAAGGAAATTTCAAACTCCTGGAAATCAACAAAAACGTGGCCACAGTAATCAAAAACCACAACAAAATGAAAATAAATATCAGACGAATAAAACCCTACCACCAGAATCAAGCCCCCCTTCAAGACAATCCCCCAAAAGGCAAAACACAAACTCAAATCCAAACAAAAACACAGACAAACCACAAACACATCACATTCAACCATAAAAACACAATAAAACCATTCGACAAAAACACAATAATTACACCCCTACACAATAAATGATACAGCGACTGCTTCAAATAAATACACAAACATTGCTAGTTGTACAATTTTTATATTTTTCTATGTCAAGCTGTTAACTTCCGGGTATAAAAGGGGAAATTGTGTAGTATGTTGTTAATTTTATTATTATTGTCATTCTTGTTATTATTATTTACCTTTTAAATAAATAAAATAAAATTATATAGTTTAATTCTCTATAGTAAATTATTACTATAGACCAGGGTTCCCAACCTTTTCATCGTACCATACCTGTATGTTGTAAAAGATTTGATGGCGTACCGGTAAACCTAATTTTTTTAATGGGGTATAAAATGAAATGGAAATTTGTAATAAAGTCAAGTAACTTGGGATATATATATATTTACTGCTAAACATATAAATAAAATATAATTATGACTTAAAATATAGTTAGTGAAGTTGGGCCTATTTATTATTAACTAAAGAAGAAATATAGGGCTCAATGTATATCAGTTTAACCCTCTCCGTATATTTGTCGAATATATTCGACATTAAAGCAAGATGTCACTTCCAGTTTCATAGGCCATTGCAAAAGTACATCGTTTTCACCGCGCATTATGAAAAAGAAAACAGAAAGATGTGTCCCTTTTCCAGCTTTGAATCCATCGGGATGAAGCTGAAGGCACATTTTGTAACCGTTTTTGTGGGAATAGAACGGGTCACTATAAATATCAGCATTATTTTTTACACGGAGAGTGTTAAGGAAATATAACAATAACAATAACAATGTCCAGCAGAGCTCTATACTTGGTTTTCATCGCAGTCATTGCAGAAAATCCTGTTTCACTTAAATATGTGTACGCAAATGGGATTAAAAATTTTAGAAAATTAGAAATTGTAAAATATTAAAATGTATGGGTTATTGCAGTCATTTTTATTGTCGCAAAACAGATTTTTGATAGATTTTTGTTTTATGTATAGTAAAGTAATTCGCGTACCGGTAGCTGCTTGCCCGTGTACTGTTACTGGCACGCGTACCCAAGGTTGGAATCCCTGCTATAGAAAATTTCAAAAATAAAAAAATCAATTTCTTTATTAATATATTATTACAGTGGCGTAACAACGGCTATTGGGCCAGTTGCCACGGGTGCTGGCCCACGCCAGTTGAAAAGGGCGTCGCTAAATCTCTAATTTTTAAATTTTTATTTAAATAGATATTTCATTTTTGTCCTCTATAACAAAAAAGCTAATAATTAAATGAATTATATTTAAATATATTTCATTCAAACCATTATAATATGACTTTGAAGATCTAAGATAGTGAGTCAACCTGGTCCCTACCTCCCACTGGTTTTACCAATGTTGAGGTTCTCTTAATGGTTCCTATATAAATAAGAACACAAACACTGGTTCAATAAAATTTATTTGATTATAAAATTACCAATTATATAAAATAAAATTAACAATCACCTCAAAAAATAATTAGTGTTTTTATATTTATGTTTATATGCGTATGTTTGTGTATGTGTATGTGTATGTGAATGCTTGCAGATTCGTGAGCTCGGATGTGTAAATAGGTATGCTCTAAATTATATTGCAATATCAATTTCTGAATTTGCAATTCTTCTTAGAAGCTTTTATTTTTTGGGTGGTTTGACTTTAAATAAAATTGTAAATGGGTTTATTTTTTAACATAAGATATCAACAAGAACCAATAAAAATAAAATATATAATTACAGCTTAATAACATAAATAAATAAGTTGATCAATCACATCCAAATTGTTAATAATCAAATATAAGTTATTATCACAATATAATAATATTTATCCCATTAATCACATAGATTTTATTGATTTTGCTCACATGTATATTTATTCTGTATTTATTCCCTATTATATAATGTTTAAATTTTAAAATCTTCAATGTTCGTCCATCTTCTAACACCAATATAGGAAGATACTTCCTGTTAGTTCAAATATAATTGTTTTTTTTAAAAACGATATATTGTTGAAAACATTATTTAAAAACATTTTAATTTATCAGGCATATTCGATTTTGGTACTTCAACTGTTTTTCTTATTGTTTAAATAAAAGTGTTATACATTTATTATTGTTATTTTTTATTATTGTTAGCACACAAAATTACCCTAGCAGTCTTGATACAATTTTTAAAGGTGATGCTGCTTGGTACTATAGATTTCTACATTACACATAGCAATTATTAAACATAAAGAAAGCGTGGTTCTTACATACGTTCACAATTGCAAAATCAATAACTGATAAAATCAGAGAATTGGCAACTATGGAACAAGAAGATGATGAATGCTTTGCAGCTTTTGAGATACGTATAAGGAAAGTTTTTTCTGAAGTTGTATATTCAGGACGATCAGAAGACGATATTGTTCAAGACCTCGTTATAAATAAAGCACGCGATGCGAGACTGCGGGAGATACTATTGACGAAACCAGAAACAAAAATTGAAGAAACGAGATCATTGGCGAAAATCTTTGAAAGTAACAAAAATGAAAACAATAAAACTGAATTTATTAAACCAATCGGTCAAAGAACGTATGTTAGCGTGACTGAGGGAGGGCAGATGAGAATTCAAAAGAATACTCAAAATGCCATGCCTACATCACCATAAAGAAGACTATCGGAAGATTCATTTAGTCATCACAGATCAAGAAGAGACGAACATCCTATACGCGGACCAATACAATATGAAGGAAATAACCATGGTCGTCGAGAACAATCTCCAAGAGAACAATTCTTGAGAAATGCGAGAATCCCGAATAGCTCAGAAAGGAAGCTGCCAACAATATCCATGAAGAATATTGCAAGGAGGCTGTACAACGAAAGTAGAGGACTACCACAAGCATCGGTCCCAAAATTAACGGTAGGTGATTTTTTTTGCTGTGCCAAAATGGAACACAGAAAATATGAATGTCCACTGGGTAATAAATGTCTGATATGTGGCAAGAAAGGACACGGGTTTCGAGATTGTTTTTCGATAAGGAAAGAGGTTCCACACCGATATCAAAGAATAGCGTGCATAGAAGAAGAAGATTCAAAATCTGAAAGAAGAGATTACACCGAGAACAGCCAGGAGTTCAGAACTGCTCACAGCGACATGGAAGATAGATACAATGTCCCTGAAAAATATACTATATTGAGAGAAGACGAAAAAAACAACAGCGACTCCATGAGTTTCATTTCGTCGGTGGAGTCAAGACAATAAATTGTGAAATAAGAAATGAACGACGAAGAGACGAGGCAGAAGAAGAGATGTACCAGACGAAAGATGGAAGAAATCGAAACAGAGATGTTATGGGACTCTGGAGCATCATTAACAGTCATGAGCAAGAATTTGTGGGGAAAATAGGCAAACCAGTAGTATTTATTATTATGCGGCGTTTTTTTGACTGGAGATGAAGAAGCAATGGGATACATGACTATACCGGCTACATGGAATCAGAAGACCAAAATAATCACATTAGTAGTGGTAAAAGAGATCAAACCCAAATTTATAGGTGGCATTGATACAATGAAAGAGTTTGGAGCAAAGTTAGTGAAAATCAATAAATTAGAAACGTCATTGACAAACAAAATTTACACTGATAAAGAAAGAATAAATAAAGCACTAGTGGCGATGGCATGTGAGAATAGTAAAGATATTGAAGGAATGATCAGGGAATACGGCAGAATTTTTATGGCATCGAAATTTGATCTGGGATTTAAAAACTTAGTTCAACATGAGATGTGGATAATAGGAGGCCAAATAATGCAACATCTTCAAAGTCAACCAGTGTACGTGGAGAAAAGGATTGAAGAGATAATAAAAGAGTTAATGAAAGCAAATGTTATTCGATGTTGCAAAATTCCATGGAATGCTCCGTTAGTGATAGTAGGGAAGAAAGATAGATCCATCAGGATGTGTGTAGATTATCGTGGATTGAATTCCATAACAGAAAAGAAGTCATTTCCGATGCCTATTACCAAATTCTTACTAGACTCTCTCGCGAATGCAAAAATATTTTCGTCAATCGATTTAGGTCTAACGTATTATCAAGTAGAGTTGGCTCCAGAAATTCAAGAAATGACTGCATTCAGTACGAGAGGACAATTTTGCTTCAATATATTGTTGGAATTAGCGCAAAAACCAAAAATTTATATATAAAAGAAAAGCATAACAAATAATGTTAAAATCAATAAAAGTGCAAAATTCATTAAAATTTACTAAAAATCAAAAATCAATATTAAACGGGTATAGTTGAACGCCAAATTGATAGACGAGTTCAGAAATTATAATAAAAATTTAATAAGGTGTTCACAGGGAAAGTTAATGCGAAAAAACAAATCAATTAAAATTAATTAATCTGTAATGGAAAACCCGAGTCAATGGGAAGCCCGAGCGCATGGGAAATCCGAGCGCCATAGGAAACCCGATTCGCAGTGAGACTCGAGAAGTGAGATAAAAATTGGAATATTTTGAGCCCTAATCAATGATAAACAAATTAGAAACCCAAAAATATTGATTTAGGATAATTTAGCGCAATTTTCTAGAAAGGTGTAAATAGTATCAAATTGTAATTGTGATAAAGATTTAATAAAAAGTATTCTGTGTTGGGTTTGAGTTATTTAGCTGAATAAGAACACGAGGAGTCAGAGAAATAGCCGACTTTCAATTAAAAACCCAACAATATATATATTATCTAATCTTTGATTTGCCTTCCTTTTTTAATCATGATTGTCCATCTGCATTCGAGTGTTCTACGCCTTTCCGATATTTTAGTTCAAAATCATATTCCGACAGATTAGTTAACCATGTTTGGAACTGCGGACTGATTGTCGTTTTTGTATTGTTAATGAAAACCGATGCTTTCTGGTCGGTGTGAATTATGAATTATTTTCCGTATAGATATTCTCTAAATGCATGACGTATTCATGTACTGTGAGCAGTTCTTTTCTGGTTACACAGTATCCCTTTTTATGTGATGACATATGTCTCGAGCCATAAGCTATGATAGATTCTTCTCCATATCTGTAATTTGACTCAAAACTGCAGCAACGGCACCGAAACTAGCGTCTGTGTCTAGGATAAAAGTCCTATCTTCTTTTGGAAAATCAAGGATAGGTGCCTCGCACAACCGTCTCTTCAGAGTTTGGAAGCTCTCATTGCATTCTTTAGTCCAAATTATATCTTTACCTAGAATAGAGTTCACTATAAATAGCATTTGAGAAAATTTATGGACGGAGTATTAACCTACACTCTAACGAAGAATGGAAGACGCGAGATTTTACTCGAGTAAAGTCGCAGACACTATGAGAGCTATGGATAAGACAAAGAGGGGCACTCGTGTTTTCGAGGTGGGGTAGGAAGTACTCGTACGTAAAGAACCGCAAAACAGGCGCAAGGATGGTATGCAATCCGATGGCCCATATAAAATCGTCAGATTTCCATCACCTTATCGAGTCGAACTACATTCACATGAAGGAACGAAAGAAAGAAGAATCGAGTGGCTGAAGAAGTGGAAAAATTCTTAAGGAGAGAGTAAGATATCTGAATTTGTTTAAATAAGTGAGTTGTCACGTTTTTTGGAAAATTAAAAACTTGTTGTATAATAATAAATTTGTCGGATTTGAAGAATTTTAAAACCGAGTTGGAACACTCCGTCCATAAATTATCTCAAATGGTGATAAACCTGTAAGCACTTTGTCGACTGCTATTTATAGTGAACTCTATTCTGGGTAGAAGTTCGTGTCAGTTTCTCTCTTCACATCCGCCTGCCAATGTTGCTGTAATAAGATCTCTTATCGTTCGTATGGCTCTTTCGGCTAAACCATTTGATTGGTGCTGATAAGGTGAGCTGAATTCCTGTTTGATTCCAAGTTCTGTAGCTTCTGTCTTAGGAAATTCCCTTCGAAATTTCGGCCTCTATCTGTTAAAATACTCTTCGGTTTTCCAAATCGATAGATCCAACTATTAAGTATATTTTTGAAAATGGTCCCTTCGTCTTGCTTTGTGATTGCAGTTAAAGAAATCAGTTTGCTAAAACGGTCCACCATTACTACCATATATTTTTTCATAGCGTTTATTTCCATGTAAGCCACATCTATAACAATCTGTTCTAGGAATTCAGAGCTATATCTAGGAATAAATGTTTCCTTGGTTCTTGTCTGATCGATCTTTCTCTTAGCGCAAATCTCGCAACATTGTAAACAGAGTTGGATTGTTTCTTGCATTTTCGGCCAATAAAATATCTTTTCCATATAATGAAATAATTTCTTAACTCCAATGTGACATAGTTCTTCATGTAGCGTTGTTGTTAACAGGCCTGCAAATGTTTCTGGACTAACATTAAGATATTTTTGTTCTTTTCTACTGTTATTAATCCTCCATCAATTTGTGTATTTTTTACGTTAAAAGGAAAACAATTCTTTTTCTCCCGTGTACATCCATTTTCCAATATCTCTCGCAGCTCTCGAAACCGAATGTCCTTTTGTTGTTGTTCCCATTACTTTTTCCATAGCTTCTGTTCTTTGGATAGTATATATATATCTAATCTTTGATTTTCCTTCCTTAGCTTCTTCATGTCTTGTTTGACACTGGGTGCAAACCATACTTTTTAATCTTGATAGTCCATCTGCATTTGAGTGTTCTTCGCCTTTCCGATATTTTAGTTCAAAATCATATTCCGACAGGTTAGCTAACCATGTTTGGAATTGCGGACTGATTGGCGTTTTTGTAGTGTTCATGAAAACCAATGCCTTGTGGTCGGTGCGAATTATGAATTTTTTTCCGTACAGATATTCTCTAAAATGCATGACATATTCATGTACGGCGAGCAGTTCTTTCCTGGTTACACAGTATCCCTTTTCATGTGATGACATATGTCTCGAGCCATAAGCTATGACAGATTCTTCTCCATCTTCTGTAATTTGACTCAAAACTGCACCAATTGCTCCGAAACTAGCATCTGTGTCTAAGATAAAAGACCTATCTTCTCTTGGAAAATCAAGGATAGGTGCTTCGCACAACCGTCTCTTCAGAGTTTGGAAGCTCTCATTGCATTCTTTAGTGCAATTTATATCTTTATCGCATCCAGATGTTGCAGCGTATAATGGTTCGGCGATTTTGTCATAGTCTTTGATGAATCTTCTATAGTAGTTCGTTAATCCGAGAAACGATCTCAATTGTTTTGAACATTTTGGTACTTCTGCTTTCTCGATCTCTTCCACTTTCTTCCTGTTTGTCTGGATACCCTTCTCGTTAATTGTGTGACCAAGGAAACACAATTCTGTTTTATTGAATTTGCATTTTTCTGGATTTATCTTCAGTCCTGCCACTTGAATTCTTCTGAATATTTCCCTTAATAGCTCATCGTGGTCTTTTGGACTTTTACCATATACCAAGATATCATCTAGATAAACTACTACTCCCTTGAATAGCATTCCTTCTAGCACTGTGTGCATCAGTCTCTGGAATGTCGCAGGAGCTGTTGCTAAACCAAACGGTAGTCTATTGAAGCAAAATTGTCCTTCTCTTGTACTGAATGCAGTCATTTATTGAATTTCTGGAGCTAACTCCACTTGATAATACGCCTGACCTAAATCGATTGACGAAAATACTTTTGCATTCGCGAGACAGTCTAGTAAGAATTTGGTGTTAGGCATAGGAAATGACTCTTTTTCTGTTATGGAATTTAATCCACGATAATCTACACACATCCTGATAGATCCATCTTTCTTCCCTACTATAACTAACGGGGCATTCCAAGGACTCTTGCAACATCGAATAACATTTGCTTTCATTAACTCTTTTATCATTTCTTCAATCCTTTTCTCCATGTGCATTGGTTGACGTCGAGGATGTTGCATTATTGGGCCTCCTGTTATCCGCATCTCATGTCGAACTAAGTTTGTAAATCCCAGATCGAATTTCGATGCCATAAAAATTCCGCCGTATTCCCTGATCATTCCTTCAATATCTTTATTATTCTCACCTGCCATCACCACTAGTGCTTTATTTATTCTTTCTTCATCAGTGTAAATTTTGTTTATCAATGACGTTTCTATATTATTGATTTTCACTAACTTTACTCCAAACTCTTTCATTGTATCAATGCCCCCTATGAATTCGGGTTTGATCTCTTTTACCACTACTACTGTGATTATTTTGGTCTTCTGATTCCATGTAGCCGGTATAGTCATGTATCCCATTGCTTCTTCATCTCCAGTCAAAAAAACGCCGCATAATAATAAATACTACTGGTTTGCCTATTTTCCCCACAAATTCTTGCTCATGACTGTTAATGATGCTCCAGAGTCCCATAACATCTCTGTTTCGATTTCTTCCATCTTTCGTCTGGTACATCTCTTCTTCTGCCTCGTCTCTTCGTCGTTCATTTCTTATTTCACAATTTATTGTCTTGACTCCACCGACGAAATGAAACTCATGGAGTCGCTGTTGTTTTTTTCGTCTTCTCTCAATATAGTATATTTTTCAGGGACATTGTATCTATCTTCCATGTCGCTGTGAGCAGTTCTGAACTCCTGGCTGTTCTCGGTGTAATCTCTTCTTTCAGATTTTGAATCTTCTTCTTCTATGCACGCTATCCTTTGATATCGGCGTGGAACCTCTTTCCGTAACGGAAAACAATCTCGAAAACCGTGACCTTCCTTGCCACATATCAGGCATTTATTTCCCAGTGGACACTCATACCTTCTGTGTCCCTTTTCGCCACAGCAAAAACAATCACCTACCGTTAATTTTGGGACCGATGCTTGTGGTAGTCCTCTACTTTCGTTGTACAGCCTCCTTGCAATATTCTTCATGGATATTGTTGGCAGCTTCCTTTCTGAGCTATTCGGGATTCTCGCATTTCTCAAGAATTGTTCTCTTGGAGATTGTTCTCGACGACCATGGTTATTTCCTTCATATTGTATTGGTCCGCGTATAGGATGTTCGTCTCTTCTTGATCTGTGGTGACTAAATGGGTCTTCTGATTGTCTTCTTTGTGGTGATGTAGGCATGGGATTTTGGGTATTCTTTTGAATTCTCATCTGCCCTCCCTCAGTCACGCTAGCGTATGTTCTTTGACCGATTGCTTTAACAAATTCTGTTTTATGTTTAACTATATTGTTCTACTTAAACTAAAATAACTACAACCTTCATTATTGTATTTATCTTAAGAATAAAGGTTCAATTATTTTTTGTAAATTAAGGTTATTTAAAAAGTTTTTTCAACAATGAAACAATATTTAAATATGACAATCTAAATTATAATATCGTTTGTTTTAATTATTCAAATATAAGGTCAATAAATTTACAAGATAGGAAACTGTATACAACGACAGTAGTTAATCGATGCCTGTCCAATCAGATTTTCATACCATAGTAAGTATCTTTAATTAGCGGAATTTCATACTTACGTATTAAATTGTATCATAGATGTCTACAGATATCGAACTCTATCAACCAACTGACCATTTTAGAAAATTAGCTCATTTAAAAAGTATGGATGATTATCACAAATTATATGAAGAGTCAATAAAAAATCCTGATAAGTTTTGGTCAGATTTCGCTGAACAATTTTTCTGGAAACAAAAACCTGATAATCGTAATGTTTTGCAATATAATTTTCATCATGCACGTGGACCGATATATGTAACTGCATTTAAAGATGGAACAACCAATCTATGTTATAACGTTCTTGACAGATTTATTGAACAAGGAATGGGCGATAAAATAGCATTTTATTGGGAAGGAAATGATCCTATGGATTTCAATAAATACACATACCATTATTTGTATACTGAGGTTAAGTTTTGTATAATTTAATCATATAATATTTAAATATTGAGGTATGTTGATTAAAACGTTTTGTATTTAGGTATGCAAATTCGCTAAATTATTGCGAGTCGAAAGGAATTAAAAAAGGGGATCGCATAGCAATATACTTGCCAATGATAATAGAATTGCCTATTGCAATGTTAGCTTGTGCAAGAATAGGAGCAGTGCATCTAGTCATATTTGGTGGATTTTCAGCAGAATCTGTAGCAGAGCGAATTTCTGATGGAAAGTAAGGCTTTTAATTATTGGTTTTTCTCTTGTGAAGAACAAACAAATATTGTCTAAATTAGGGATAGGGAAGAAAATAATCGATATTAAATAAAGAATTACCAGCTATTATTATAAACATTTTCATTGGTTGAAATAATTACTCTGCGCTTGATGAAATTTTACCGATTGAATTTATTAATCTATTTATAGAATTAATCTCAAAACAAATGAAAATTTTTTTTACTTTTTAATTAAAATTTTGATTTTTAAAAACAAATTATGAAAAATGTGAGAATTCATATTTTTTCCAAATGTTATTTTTCTAGTAATTTTATGGTGTCATAAATCGCCGTTTGTGTAAACTTAGTAAACAAAATTTTGTAATAAATGATAATTAATTATAATGATATTTTTTAATGTGATATAAAAATTTCTTCAGTTCAAATTATTGTGGGAAATTCAATATTTTTGTTGCTTTTAATTCTTTTCTTTAATTCTTTCGCTGCTGTTGGCGCCTATATGTGCTCGTTAATATCTATACTTACTTATATATAATTTAAATAGAAATATATTAGGCTTGTAAATAATCACACTAAAAGTACTTCACCGAGGCTCTATGGATAAGCGAAAGAAATAATTCCTAGTAAAATAAAAATCAATGTAAAATGTTCAGTAACGAAAGGGTTCAAGTAAAAATATCGACCAGTGCCTATAGGTCAGTGGAAGAGTTAATCATATTATTTTACCTGTGTTAGCTTCCTATCAGTATTATCAGAAATATTAGTAAGAATTGAATTTACATATAAAATTTTTACATTATTTCAATATTTCTATAATTAATTTAATGCACTGGTAATGCTCCTCTCCTATGTCTTCAATGTCATTTGAATTAGTAGTTGAGTATTATTATAAAAAATCTCTATTTTTATAACGACCACCGCAAGAACTGATGGGGTTTATCCATGACAGTCAGCAACAATGCAATCCTTTATTAATTTACTACTGTACATGATATTATTATATTTCTTGCTTTTGATATAAATACATAATATAAATACATAATTAAGATTATATAGGATGGCAGTAGCCATGGCCATACCCATTTAAGTTCTATGCAATTAAAATTTACTTAATTTATACTGTCTATTTGAGAATAATTTTTGGTTGTATTTCAAAGACTAGACAATTCCTAGTCGGTGTACTGTGCTTATATTTCGTTACCTTGTATGGTTAAGATCTCAGAATTTAGTACCATAAACTTTATAATAAATAATTGTCATTAATTTAATCAAAAAATGACATCGCTTTTACAAATCTACTACACTAATTAAAATGCCAATAACAATGTCAAAAGCATAACTTATTGTAGGGGATCGAAGCATATCACGCAATTCCAAAGACTTACCTAGTCATGCAATAAATTATTAAAAAATTACAACCAGACCCTCCTAATAACAAATTCTGGATACGTTAATGAGTATCACTTAAAATTTGCTTCCTTAATATATTTATAGATATCCTTTATATATTATTAAGTTTTTTTTTTCATTTTATTCACATGTATTTGTATGCATCGGAATAAGGGATAAACTATTCTCTCATAGACCTATAACAATAAAGATAAAACAAAAAATTTTCAGGATTTATAAAAATTATATTTAATTCTTATTTTTTTCTTGCACCGTGGAATACAATGGTTTTTTTATTGAATAAAATATTAATATATCTTGGTAATATATTTACTTGCATGGCTTTTTATATAAAACTGATAAAGAATTTGGTATTCTATTCAAAGTGCTTATTTCGATATTTTAACCATTTTAAGGCTTGAAAAAATAGTTCTTTATATCTTAAACATACAACTACTGAAATTATTTACTTTCGTCAAATAAACAGCAATTTGCAATTATTATTATTAATTATTATCATCATCATTGTTAGAAGACGTAGTATTATAATATTTATTTACGAAATTCTAAACCGCAGCATGCAATCGTAATACTATTTATCGTACTTCCAATTGGATAATATAGAAAAGGGAGTATTATTAGTATAAGCGATATTATTGATACAGATCACATACATACTTACTTCATTTCATTGCACAAACAAACTTTCACGCATCAGTCATCAAGCATCGAGGTCATAGTGACCTAGTTATATAATTAGTTTTGTATAAATTATTATTATCACCTTATAATCATTATTAGCAATTAACCATCAAAAATGATGAGAAAAAAAGGAAAAATAGTAGATTTCAAAAATTACGATTTTAAAAGTTGAATTATCACCTAAATCGAGTAAACTCAATGAAATTAAAATATTGATATTTTTACATAATATTATTTACGATATTATTAATACATTCTCATATCTTATCTTTGTTTGTTATGCCTATCTGTTCTGTAGTAAATTAGAAAAATAATAGATTTAAAAAATTACGATTTTAATCACCTAAATCGAGTAAACTCAATGAAATAAAATATTGATATTTTTACATAATATTATTTACGATATTATTAATACATTCTCATATCTTATCTTTGTTTGTTATGCTTATCTGTTCTGTAAAGTAGAAAACAACCAACTCTTTACACGTATTTAAGGCCTTCCTTTTTTGTAAAATTTATTTAATTATTAAAAATTCACGTTTTACATTAGGCACTATTGTGCATTGCTATAATGTTGGGTAATTATTAATTATTGGAGTAATCCCCTTTTTTGACAAGAATTCTTTGACTTGGTATCCAGAGTTGTATAAAAACTTATAAAAAAATTTGAACTGCTATAACAGATTTTTTAATAAAAAGTCAATAGCGCAATAAATTTCGGAAAGTAGTTTGACAGTTCAAAACAGTATTACCGAACGAAAGTCTCCATTAAAGAGCATAACGGGTGTGGATATTTTTTGAAGTGATGGTGACCTTGGTCCAGTTCGTTGCCCACAATTGCTCTTATTATCAAATAGCGACGAATTATTATGTAACTAAATATTATTTCTGTTTTTAATTTTGGATTAACAGATTTCGTTTTTTTGCTTGCTCTACTTATCTTTACCGGTGAATTATGTATTTTAAGTTTTATTACTCGATTAAATTGTATATGTAATATGATTTCTTGGTATCAACATTAATTAAATTTTAAACAATTAAATGATAATTTAAGCCATTTATAGTGAAAAAAACAAAAAATTAATGAATTTTAAAAAGTATTATTTATTTTAATTCAACAGTAATTTCTGTAATCAAATTAATTAAATCATTATAAATATTAAATCAGTACTTTTAGTTCATCACTGACTGACTATGTAGCGCTATTATACTTTATATATAAGAATATAGGAATAATTTGCAAAAGAGATTTTAAAATTTTACAAAAAAAATTTCGTTTTGTTTATTGTGATCATTTGATCACGTTGTCATAAATTTGGGCACCCCAATATTTTCACACGACCAATCGTATGTGGCTTTATCACTACCAAGTGAATCGAATATTATTTAATGACCAGAAACAATTCACACTCAATGTAGTTTTTGAGGAGGCTCTTCATTAAATTTGCATAATTTTTATTATATTAAATTGAAGTATTTGTTATTTTGCAACGGGTTCCTTAAAACTAACTATACCATTTTAGTTTCAAAATGAGAATAGTAAACCTCAAAATGAAAATAGTAAATTTCAATATGAGAATAGTATTTATAAAATTTTGTTTAATTTTATAAAAGTTTATATATAAAAATTAAGTGATAGGTTATTGATCATATCATATGAAAAATAACTCTCAAGACAACATTGGTGTCAAAAGTGTGGCTCAAGAAAGTAGAGATTAATAGACAGCAATTTTATTACAATATTTTTGTCAATGTTACTTTTAATTTGCACTATATATTTCAGTGAAAACACAAAACATCAACATCGTCATTGCTGAATGTTTTATTTTGTTACAAAACAAATATATATATATAGGGAAATCGTGCAAAAGAGTTGAATCAGAAATATTGTATACTTACCTGGCGCGAAGAGAAATCTTCGCGTCTCCTGCATAGTACTGATGAGAGCCAAAAGCTCGAAATTAGTCTACTATTGGGATTTGCACTGGGTATCACAAAGCTTGTAATGTTTATAAATAATTATATATTATTATTATAGAGTTACTATATTATAGTAGTATATATTATTATTTATTATTATTATTTATAAATAAGATTTGATAATTTTAAATGAACAATTTCAGCTGTAAAATACTTGTTACTTGCGATGGAGTGTGGCGAGGCAAAAAATTGATTGATTTAAAAGTTATATCTGATCAAGCTATGAAAATTTGCGAGAAAAAGGAATGCCCCGTTGAAAGTTGTATTGTAGTTAAACATGTGACATGTTCTGGTATTGGTAAATGTACTGAATCAGCAGGATGCCGACCAGCAAGGTGAGCATGTATTTCATTTTTTACTGAAATTAAATTTTATTAAAAATAAAATAATTAGAATGACATACCGGCAAAACTAATATATAACTATATTCTGTATTTCAATTTTTGTGTATCTTGATATAAATGGAAAAGGTTTTGAATGAAATAAATTACAACATTAAATTGAAATAAATCTTTTAACTTCATCTTTTGTCTATTATTAACTAGTTTGTTTATTTTCATTTTTTCTGACTATAGATTACTGACTACTGTTTCTATTTAAATCGAAATTACATGATGATTTATAGTCTGAAAGATTGAAGATAAACAAAGTGATAATTTTAAGCAAATTTAAATTGAAATTAATTCCCAATTTCTTTTTTTAATCTTATTGTTTTACTTATTTTCATTTAAATACTAGTTTTATTACCTGGCTTTGCCGGGATGGATTCAAACTCATTCTTTGTTCATTATCATTAAATCTATTCATCGTGTTATTATAAATTTATTTAAATATTTGGCCATAATGTAGCGTCTTGTTGATTATTGGCGATGATGATGTTTGGGAATCCTTCGCCCCACAGCTGTCCATCCGAGAACCACTCGTCTGTTAAATACTAACCTATGACTTGAGCAAAAACAATGCTCAAAAGGGTGAAAAAAGAAAACAGTAGTTGACTTTGAAATGGCACCCAGAATGGCATGTGTAAATGTCACGACGCCACTATTCACCGCTTGAGAAAAGTTCTTGTGACAGACAGACATGTGTATTTTCTGTTTTCTAGTATCGATAAAACACTTAATTATTATTCTTTAATGAATTTATTTTCTTTTTGGGGTGTGGAATACAACTCAGGTAATATTAAGACAACGAAAATAGTTTGAAACAAGACAATTGTGGCAAACATAATTTTCTAATAGGTGACACCTAATTACAAAATGTTTGTTTCCGGTGATACTCAGCTTGATAGAAAATTGTCAATTTCTTTCAGTCTAAAAATTTGATTGCCTGAAAAATTACAGTGAAGTTGCTGAAGACAGAGTTTATGGGATAGCAACAAATATTCCTTGAACAGGTACTCATAGAATCCACCGTGTGCAAACTATTAACTCTGCAGTCTGAATGCACAACTGTTTCATGATTATTCCCATTCTTTTCACTATTTATGAAATATATATCAACAAATAAAAAATTTAAATAGAAATAAAAAAATACAATCATAAATTTTTTAAATGAATAGAAAAAATAAACTATTTTGCCGTAAGATATAATAATAATGAAATAAATGAAGATCAATTATTTTCAATTACATTTTCCTTTAGATTTTTTTATTATAAGACTAAGTGAATAAATTTGTTGATCTGTGTGTGAGGTATTTTCAGCTGCGAATTAAATATTTCAATGATTTATTAAAATAATTTTAAATGATAAATAATTGGCTATTTAAAATTACTTTTAAAAACATTTTTAAATTGAAATTTTAAATTAAAAAAATTAGACAAGCTTTTATTAGTAAATCATTTTTAAATAAAGATATTTTAAATATCGAAATTTTAATAAATGGTTTTTGAAATATTTTATTCAACGCTGAAAATTTGTTTGGAAATTATACAATATTTCATTAAATAAATACTTGGAATTATGTCGTTAACGTTTAGAACCGGATTTAAAAAAATAATTTAGAAGATGTGTTAGCAGCTTCTAATAAAGTGCATTGTCCATTTGCAGCATGACAAAAATTGAAAAATTCATCCTTGATTTATATCTTTGACTCATTTCTTTTATCAAAAATTAATTTTTAAAATTAACTGAAAATAGTTGAAAATCATGTAATAATTATAATTTGAAAATTAAAAATATAAGAAAAATAGGTTATCCGATTTTAAAAGTTGATTTAACTTATTCGAAATACGAAAAAGAAATCATGAAATTTTGTGTTTTATTATTAAATTATATTTTACCGATATTTAATATTATTATCAATTATGTTAACTAAGAATCCTGATAACTTGCGAAAGCACAAACAACAAAATGCTTTACCTTATCTGAAAATAATAATTCAAATGGCGCCATTATGAATCATTGTGGAATGAATCACCGTAGGATCATGGCGTGATGTTGAAAGTATCGTGCGAGCATCTAATTCAAAAATAAATAAATGCAGGGCAAAGTATTTTTTATATAGAATTAATTTAAAAGTTATAAATATACACATGGAGCATGACATTATTTTTAATAAACTATAAAGAAATTACTTTGCAGGTGCATTGAAAAAATTAATTCTTTTTTAAGTGGCAATAAACCCTGCTTGATATCAAACTAATGTCTTGTAATATATTATTTATATATACTGAGTTAATTATACTTAGGCTTACAATGTTTATAAAAATATCTAATAGCCTTATTATGAAAAATAAATGTATCAATCTTAATTTGTTTTGCCAATACAATTTAAAAGAGACTCTTGATTAAAATTTAGAAATACTGAGCTAATTAACCCTACACTGTATATTGTATCACTGGTGATACACAATTATCTTATTAGAATAAAAACTGTCTCGCTCTTGTTCTCGGTAAATGTTCTCTCATATTACATTGTATTGGCTATATTTGCAATATAATACAAAAAAACCGTAATGTAATTCTCAATAGTTTTGTATTACCAAATTTTTTCCCCTTACCAATTTCCCCTTAAAAAACATTTTTTCCTATCAAATATAAAAAGTCATGCAGTGTAGGGTTAATATGTAAGCTTTTTTCAAGCATCAAAAAAATTTATTATAATCACATTTATTTGTCAAAGTCGTTGTTTTTGGAACTAAAAATCAAACTAAACAATATTAAATTTCATCTTATAACATTGTAATTCAGTAACTGTGCAACGTCTAAGATAAAATAATTGTCCACAATAACTAAATTCATATAATAAAAATTTGTTTTGATAACTGTATACAAAAAGGACTAAAAAGAATCAAAATAATAAACAACTGCCGCTCAAATCAATAAAGTAGTTAGAGGGCAAAAATATAAACAAATAAAAAGGAAAAAAATTGATAGGAGCGTAATAAGGAGATGAGATAAATGTATGTCCAAATTAATAGAAGACTAATTTATAAACGATTAATTAAATTAAAGAATTGTAAACAGAAATAAGGTCTTTATTAATTGAAAAGTACATCAATAAAAACGAAAAACAAAGTGAAATGAACTCATTAATAACAAGAATTTGTTGATTTTACTAATAATAGCTGTTGTATGATAATTGTTATATAGCCGGTAAGCGCATGATGTCGGAAAATGTTGAATAACTTAATTGTATGAGGAACACGTAACCAAAACAGTAATTAACTTGAAATTACATTGAAAGGAATAAGCAGTGTTTATTATTGAATATCTGTTCTCATTCAAATAAAGATTAAAATATTTTTATTTTTTTTTCTAATTATTTTGTATGGATAAAAAATTTTAGGAAACTTCTCGTGAATATGACAAATCCTCGAGACGAATGGTGGCATGAAGCTATGAGTGACTCGAATCTGCTTGGTGATTCTCCTGTTGAATGGGTGGAATCTGAACACCCGTTGTTTATTCTGCATACAAGTGGCAGCACTGGTAAACCAAAAGGTGTGGTACATTCTACTGCCGGTTATATGATTTATTGTTCAATGACGTACAAGTATGTGTTTGATCACAAAGACGATGACGTCTATTGGTGCACAGCCGACATCGGTTGGATAACAGGTAAATAATCTATTTTTTTCTGCAACTAATTCATTGATAAAATTCTTGAGCTTATTCATCATAGCAATGAATAATTTTGCTAATTTAACTGCATTTTGTCAAGACTTGTTATGATTAATTATTTATATTTTCTGTATATGTTGATATTACATTCAAAATTTTCTTTATTTTTGTGAATCTATATATATATATATATATATATATATATATATAAACTTCTGACTTTGCTCCTGGTCACTTTTTAACTGTTGGTCTTCGAATTGTTAACTATAAGCATTTTAAAAGGTTATGGATAATTCAACTTATGTATAAAAAAAGAATATGTACTATATAACAAACTATTTTGGAATATGACGAAATTAGTTATAAATATGCTTCTAGTGGAACAAATATTTTTAGTAAAATTACAGAAAATTGGAGAAAAAGAAAGTTTCAAAACTGTCAGAAAGTATGCTGAATGCATCAAAAGAAAAACTCTAAATTATTTTTTCCGTGAACTTATTAGACTTCAGTGAAATCAGATAAAGTATATTAACCGCTAGCATTACGAAAATAACCCATGTTTCATCATTCATTTATTAGATGTCAAAATTAAAATATTTAGATATAAAGGTACTATTGTCATATTTTTGAATGAATTTTTAAGATAGTTATTTTACATAAATATTAAAATAAAATTGTTTGAAAACTAATTGAATTATTTGCAATATTCTATATAAACAAAGAGCTAGTGTGTTACAATTATTTTTATGAACTGTATTTAAAGAAAAATTATTTTTATAATTCAAATGTTCTATAATATGTTCTATAATTCTATAAAATGTCGCTTAACATTGTACTCCTTTGCAACGACAATTGTTTCTTGGCATATTAGGCACATTATCCTACCGAAGCGTTCCATTACAAAATAGTCTACAGTCCAAGATGCTTTGAAAGTGTTCCTTCTGTGTCAATTTTTCGTTTTTTGCTAGTATTCATATTCGGCGCCATTTTTCTCTGTGAAATAAAAATACATAGCAGTTAAAAATTGATTAATTTATATTTTATAACAGCAATATCTTAGTATTAGTAAGTAAGTTGAGCAATACGCGTTTCTTTGAATAAACTACCTTACTGATTCCAGTTCGTGCAGCAGCAGCAGAGAAACGGCTCCTTTTTTCTATCCACAGTGTGAAACAGTTAATTCCGCTTGCGGAAGCGTTATAAATGTGATCGTAATGGCGCCGCTGTAGCATAAATATATTACCCCTTCACACCAAAATTTCACATGAAGGCTAGCAAAATAAATCGAATTTTTTACCACGCGAAAATAGCCATTCGGACACCTTCCACGCTTCACACGCGCTTGAAATACACCACAGTGTCTTATATCGCCGTTTGTAATGATTAAAAAATAACGAAAAAATGGAGTGACAAATAGTTTTGGGATAACGTTGCGGGCCACATAGAAGACCTAGGTGGGCCACGTGTTGGACACCCCTGATCTAGGTTATACTGAAGTAAATGAAAAACTATTATTCGCAAAATAACCAAGCCAGAGTGCTTAAATTATTTGAAATAGCTTTATCTCACTTAAATCATCTACATGAAATCCTGACTACATAAGTTTCGATTTTTTTAAACTTATTGATTTTAATGTGAAAACTATTTTTCTATCGTTGAAACTCAATTTGAAAATATAATAATCAAACAATGCAGAGCAAACCAATGTTTGACTAACTTGTTAGTCGAAACTACATAATGTCAAAATAGATTATGGTGAAATAGTTCAATTTTATCATTATCCAAAATGTTTGTATTTTGAATGTATTTTTAGGTCATAGCTATGTCCTCTATGGCCCAATGACACTAGGTGCTACTGGAATAATATTTGAGGGAATTCCAACTTATCCTGACGCTGGACGTCTTTGGCAAATTATAGAAAAATATGCTGTAACCAAATTTTATACAGCACCTACTGTTATCCGATCTCTCATGAAATGTGGTGATAGTTATGTATTGAAATATCAACGAGATTCTCTCAAAATTTTGGGTACTGTTGGTGAACCTATTAATCCTCGCACGTGGCTTTGGTATTATGATATAGTTGGTGAGACTCGTTGTCCAATAGTCGATACGTTTTGGCAAACTGAAACCGGGGGACATGTAATTACTCCTATTCCTGGTTGTACATCTTTAAAACCAGGATCGGCTACTCTTCCATTTTTTGGAGTAGAAACCGCTCTTGTTGATGAAAATGGAAAAGAAATCATTGGGCCTGGTGAAGGTTATCTTGTATTTAAAAGACCATGGCCTGGAATTATGCGAACTCTTTACAATAATCACGAAAGATATGAAGATACTTATTTCAAAAGATTTCCTGGATATTATACAACTGGCGATGGAGCTACTCGGGATGCTAATGGATATTATACAATTACGGGTCAGTTTTATAATTAAATTAAAAATTTCCAGATTTCATAAATAATTTTTTTATTCTGTGCCTTTATGCTTTAAAATGTATTAATTTACAGTGTTTTTGGTAAAAAATAAGATTTTAATAATAATTGTTTATTGAATTTAACCCTTAGAGGACCGGGAGTGTCTATCGGACTCATTTTAATACTTGTAGCTTACCAGTTTGTGTGGAATACTCCAATAAAACTATCTTATATACTAAATATATAACGTAATAATTTAAATGAAAAGAAATTGAATCAAAAAATTTTAAAAGTTAGAATAAAAACTATTCCCCTACTGTTCTATTCATATAAGTGTCCGTTTGACACTTCCGATCTTTAGCGTTATTTTTTCTGGTCTTTTAAGAGTTATTGATTATGAGGAAGTTTAATTGAAAAATATTTTAAAAAGAAGACTGAAATTTATCATTCTTAAAAATATTTTTATCGAAAAATATTTTAAAAGGAAAATTGAAATTTGTTTAAATAACAAAAATAAGAAAGACAAGTTTTTTAGTGTAAAATTTATTGAATAAAATTTATGGAATTATTTAGTGATTTGCAAAAAGATATTAATGTTGTAACGGATGAGAATCCTAATATTGATATAATAAATTTCAATTAAATCTTCACTGAGAACTTTCTTCATTGTAGAGCAAAAAAGTTTTTGTTAATTAGTTTTATTTGAGCATTTTGAAGTTTATACAAATTTTAAATCTATTGAATGTTTTATTAAATAACAAAAATTATTTCTCTATTATAAGACATTTTTATTATATTTCGACGTTTTTATTTTTTAATTTTCTATTGTTTATATTTTTAAGAAAATATATCATTAATGAATTATATATTACATAATATTCAAAAATATATACACACAAACAAAATTTCCTTTATATATCACGTGATCGGATTATTGCCCACACGAAAATTGCCCACAGATAGTTTCGCGCACACGATTAATGCCCACAAGGAAAAATGCCCACACGAAAAATTATTTTAAATATAAAAATTAAATTAAAATAAATAGAGAAAAAATCAAAAATTATATTCTATCTAGGAGATAATCTATTAGTGATTTAAAATAAAATATGGAAGAACACTGATGTATTGTATCGTATAGTAGCAAAGCGATCTTAATTATTTTAAATATAAAAATGATTTTAAATTGTAAAATTTATAAATTTATTGTTGATACATTTTAATATACATGACCAGTACCCTTGTGACATGTTGAGTATGAGCAATACCCGTGCGACCAATACCTATAGGGGGACAAAATATCTTGTCGGATAAATTTTTCGATTACTTAAACACATTTTAATAGATGCGCTCAAACAATGTTTGAAAAACCCAAGTCAAAAAAATGATTTTAAATTGTAAAATTTGTAAATTTATTGTTGATACATTTTAATATTTTATTTTAAATCACTAATAGATTATCTCCTAGATAGAATATAATTTTTGATTTTTTCTCTATTTATTTTAATTTAATTTTTATATTTAAAATAATTTTTCGTGTGGGCATTNAAAGTTACAGTCTTTTATAGTAAAAAGGCGGAATATTTTCTACATAATTAATTCAACACAAAGTTATTCCTCTAATATTGTTTATAATATATAATAATAATAAAATGAATATGGCAATGATTTATTTATAAGAAAGCGCCACTCAAACACATTTCGCAATTTATTTCGACAGTTTCATTGTCATAGTCATGTAGGATAGGAAAAGCTATTAAACAAATTACAAAGTTTTTATTATATATTTTTAATTTAATATTTAAATAACATTTTTTAAATTTTATAATCATAATTTTTCATAATTTCTCTCACATGCCGAATTAAAAATAATATTTTTTTGCTAAATTTTGAAAGTTTTTAAAGTTGATTGAATTCAAATTATAAAATATAGAAAAATCTTAGCAATGCCAATCTTTGAAAATATGATTACTCTGCAAATCATGTTGTTCTTATGTTTGCCAAACCTTGTATTTGATCATTCACATTAAAATATTTAACAAGTTTTAAATATTCTTTTCTGACAATTTGTTATAAGCATATTTTTAATTTTAATATGAATTGGATTTGCATCATTTTTTATCTCGAAATTCGAATTTCAAGTGCTGTCGTTATAATGTCACGCCATAAGTATAGTAACTCATACTGCAAATTTTGATACCACTATAGTGCACTTATCATATTACTGTTTATTTGTAATAAAGTTCTACATGAATATTAATTGTATTTATCTAAAATTTCTATTATTGACAGTTTTCTATAATTAAATTGATTTAATTGTCTAATACAGTAGTTCCTACAGTGGTAGTCCGTGGAACAGTTAAAGATTAATTAATAACCATTTAGTACGCTGTGTTTCATTTAATGATAACAATCATTAGAGTCATGTCATTATATCAGCGGTTAATTTATTAACAATAACCTAAAGAACTGAGTAATTATTTTTGAGTTTTTTCATTAATTTTGTGCATTTCAACAGCACATTAAAAAAATTTTAAAAAAATTTTAAAATCTCACCATAAATAATCTGAAAATAAAGAAGAGTGAAAAAATCGGATAAATTAATTATAAGTCTTTTTTGAAGTAAAATTCTAATTTTGTGAAGTTTATCTTCAATTGTGTAGTGTCAGCATCTAATTAATGATTGCCTTAATCTTCTATTGCTAATCTCCCCAGCCGTCAATAACCCAACAACCAAATTTATTATTCTCTCTTCTATTACTCCTGTTTTCCATCTGTGAATAATAATAATCGTTTTAGAAACTAAACTTATGTTTACAAAAAAGATAAAATCTCGTGATAAAGAAATCATAAGAACGTAAAACACTATTTATTAGAAAATTTTGAAACACAAAAATTGTTGTAAAGCTTTTGAACTGAATTAAAATTTACATTTTTAAACATAGTAAAATGTTTAAAAATTTCATTTAATCTATCTAATTTTAATTTTCCTTGTGTTCAATTGATATTCTTTTTTTCACTTATTCTATGTCCATATTATTAGGACTTTTCCCCATTCTAATATTTTATTTCGTTTATATATCTAGAACTTTCCACTCAACATTGTCCCACTGGCCATACTTCCAGATTGAATTTTTTCGCTTTATAGTTCGAATAGCTACACCATTCATCATTCCATAGGGTTTTGCTACTATGTTGGGCCTTTTCCATAATATTTTTTAATGAAATTGTTTGTATTTTGTTACGTTATTTAAAAATTTTATATTTTTAAAATTTAAAAACCGTGTGTAAATCAAAGGATAGATGTAATTATACATTTGCGGGTTTCATATAGGTCGAATAGATGATATGCTGAATGTTTCCGGCCATTTAATAAGTACTGCGCAAGTGGAATCGGCTCTCGTAAGTCATCCGAAAATTGTTGAAGCAGCTGCTGTGCCAGTGCCGCATGAAGTCAAAGGGGAATGTTGCTTTTGTTTTGTTACACTTGCTGACAATTTTACATTCGATGAAAATCTTAGAATTGAATTAGCAGACAATGTAAGAACGAAAATCGGTGCATTTGCTGTTCCAGATTACATTCAAGTATAAAGTTTATTTAAATTCGATTTTTTCTGAAAAGGTTTGAAGGATGTTCCGGCTCTACCGAAAACTCGAAGCGGTAAAATTATGAGACGAATTTTACGAAAAATAGCAAATAATGAATCGAATTTCGGCGATACATCGACTTTGGCTGATCCAACTGTAATAGATGCGATTCTTAATATCAAAAAAATAAATATGTGAAAAGTGTTTCTCGAATCAAATTAAAATTTAGGTTGTGTCATAAAATGGTTGTGTTAGAATTAGTTTTTAACTTTTTTTCAGTACCGTAGTTAAATTTTAAATTTATTTTTAGAAATTTTATTTTATTTGACATTATTTTGTGTAGTAGAGTGAAAGAAACTTAAATTTCTATTTGATATTTAGTATAAGTTAATAAATGTTTTTTACGAAATTAATTTTTTTATAATAGGATTAAAAATTATTTGGGAATATTTTCTTTTTTTGGAGCACCGAAAATTTTTAATTAATTAAATAGCAAACTATAAGTAATTGATATTATGTTCAGTTTTTGATTAGATAATTGTTAACGTCGGTGTTTCGGACTCCATGTGTTCTGTAAAAACAATTTAAATAAACAACACTCAACGTATATTTGTAATCAAATTCGTATAATCTACAATTTGCAAAACTCAGAATCTCGCAATAAAATGCCTATTCGGACTATTCAATAATTCTAGTAACCGCTTTGGTTCTGCACGTTTTGCAACAATAATTATCTCTTTTCTTTATTACTTTGACTTATTTTGATTCTTTTATTATTTATTTCTTCTGACTTTAATTTTTCCTTTAATCTTACTGTTAATTTCTTCCCTACCTGAGGCAAAAATTCAGATTGTTTCTGAATTTGAGTTCCCTTATATAGTTGAAATAATCGCATTGATTAATGGACTTTCAACAATATCGTCTCCCATTGACAAGCTTTACCTCGCGTCCTTTTTCAACTTTTCTCTTTCGAAAGAATTAATTAATTGTCCTATCGTGTGTCTCTCTTGCGATAATCTTTTTCCCGTTTTCCCATTACTCATTTTGTCATAATAATAGTTTTCCAGAATCCACTTTTGTTTTACTTTTTGTTTACTTTCCTTAATTAACGATTTTCAGTTTTTGCACGTTTTTTGCATTCGACCCTTTCTGAACATATTCTGATGAATCCGTTCTTACCGGTATCCTTCCCATCATTCTTATTATTTAAATCTTCTTATTTAAATCTGATCCGTTTCGAAATTTTAATTCGATGATTTCTTGATTTTGAATTTACGATATTCCTATTTTTACTTGGAAATTTTGAATTTAAGAACCCCAACAATTAATTAAGATGGGTTTCATATTGAAAGAATGAAAACTTGAGTTTTGTGGGAACTTATGAAAAAAATCGATTATTTAATTAATTATTTTAGGTGCTTCCGAATATGTAAGTTTTGAATGTTAGGCTTGTTAGAACAAATTGTGTGCAGGTCTAGAAACATGGCCCCTATATAATGAAGAAAATTCATAATAAAAAAAATACAAACGAAATTTGATAAAAATTTGAAAATAACGTTCTTATAGTTTTTAGGGCACTAAACAAATTTATTATTCGAATTAATCCACATTTTTTTGCAATACCCCAATTAATATTGTTGGTTACTTAGGGGTGTGTCATCTTTACATTTTAAATACGTTAGGGGTCATTTAGATATTCACAGTAGTGTGTTTATATCCCTAACCAAAACAACCCCCCAAACAAAACATACCTCTATTACGCTTAAACCATTAGAAAAACAACACAAAACTTATACTTTTATAGTATTTTAACCCTATATTTTGAAAACAACCACCCTTAATGACTCTAACTGTTTTAATCTTTAAAGCCTCAAACTCAAAAGCCTCAAACTAAAAACATAAAGAGAATAAAAAAGAAAATGGTATTATGAAAAGTTAGAGGACTATTTTGACATTACTTGAGGATGTCAACTAGCAAGTTGCTAATTGACTAATTTGACTCATTAAAAAATAAAAAATTTTATGAAAATAGTAAAACTGCTCTGAGAGGACAGTGGTATTTTTTTTGTTTTTTTTTCCACTGTCCTCTCAACAGTTTTTTTTGATCCGGATCATTTTTTTTTTATTTCAACCTCTTTCGTTTATCAAATCTCTTCCAATATACAAGCTGACCAGGCCCATAATCAGAATCAATCCGATAATAGCAGCACACCTTATTATTCGCTTCTCGCTCGAATACGATTTCATCGGCGTTTTAAGTGTGCTGCTCGAAAGTACAAATGAATTCGAAAGCGAATCCGAAAGAGGTCCGAAAACAACCAAGAAATAAATGTGCACATTATAGAATCGATCCGGGGGTGTTCGAAAGACTGGTGGCGATAATTACCGGTTCGCCACCATCACCCGTTTCAATATTTTTTTTTTCATATTTATGTTTAAAAAATAATTAATTAATAAAATAAATAAAAAAATAAAAATAAATAAAATAAAATATAAATCTAAGATACCCACACCATTTTCAATATTATTTTCAAATTTTTAATATTATTTTATGTTGAAAAAAAACTAACCGTAGTTAGGATTTGAACCGCTATCCATTTGAACCACTGTGCCAGTCTATTCCCACTGCGCTATTGGAGTTCGGATTTTTATCATTTTTTAAATTTTTATAATAAAAATTTAAAAATTATACTATCACATTATGAAAATAAAATAGAAAAATAAATAAAAAATGAAAACAGAGTATCCAATAAAAAAATTTTTCTAAAAAATGAATTGTAATATTTGCAATAAAGTTTTTAAAAATAAAACTGGATTAATTTCTCACTGTAAGTCGAAAGCTCATTTACTAAAAGAAAATAATCTTAATGATACAAATTCAAAAGTTTGTACTAAATGTAAAGGAAGATTTCTTCATTCTGGATATAATAAACATTTTGAAAATTGTATTGGGAGACTTAGAGAAATATTTTCATGTCCTAATTGTAACTTTTCAACAAAACTAAATTTTTATTATTTAGAACATATAAAAGAATGTAAAAATAAAAAACAAACTTCTGACGTTGAAGAATGCCATTCAGAAGGAGAACCCGAACATGATGAAAAAGAAAAATATAACTGGGATGAATTTAATCACATAGATGAATTTCAATCAGAAATCAGCGGACCTGCAACTCCTGGAGAATATATAAAGAGAAATAAAAAAAATATTAAAAATTCTTTCACTAGAGCTTTAGAAGATTATAAACCAACAAGATATAATGTTATAAAATATAAAATCACAATAAAATCAAACTATTGGAGAGGAGTAGAAGAAAATACAACACCCCTAGATGTTGAAATCGCAATACCTTTTAAATATTTATTTTCAACTAGAGGATTTGATAAAACCATCAAAGAAATAATTCAAGCAGTAGAAGCAAAACAAGAGGATGTAGAAAATGAATTAGGAGAATCAAACTTAGTATTTCGCTCTTTCCAATCTTTAGTGATTGATTATTGGAGGGGATTACCTCCAAATCCTAAATCTTATATTCAAACACCCTTTAAATCTAGGGCTGTTATAAATGTACAGAATGGTGATAACAAATGTTTCATGTGGTCAATACTTGCATATTTACATCCTCAAGCTGAAAACCCCCAAAGAGTTCAACAATACAAACAATATGAAAATGAATTAATATTTCCCAAGGGATTCACTCATCCAATGAAACTAGAAGATATTCCAGAATTTGAAAAACTAAATAATCTTAAACTTAATATTTATGAACATGTTAAAGGATGGGGATATGGAAGGAAAGATATTATTCCAATTTATATTTCTGATTATGAAGTTAGAGATAGTGGAGATAGGGAGATATATCTTTTAATCTTGGAAGAAGAAAATAATCAACATTATATTTTAATAAAAAACTTTCAAGCTTTTACATCACCAGAGAATCCAACTTGTGGAGGAGGAACATGTAAAAGATGTCTTCATTATTCAACAACTAAAAACTCTATGATTAAACATACAAGAATTTGTAAAAAAGATGATCCAGCTTTAATTAGAATGCCTAATAACCCCAAGATGTATTTTAAAAACTTTTCAAATTTACTACAAACAGTAGGCTGTGTCTATGGAGACTTTGAATGTATAAATCGCGAACAAGATATAATTATACAATATTTAAAAATAATAGAAAAATATAAACTCATGGATGAATGGAAAGCCTCTGGACAGAAGGAGAAACCAACAAGGATGAAAGCCTTTCTAAGAAAAAAGAATAAACCCAATAGTATCAAACAAGCTAAACAATTACCATCTGCTTATAAACTATTATTTAAAAGTAATTATCCTGAACTCATAAAATCTAGAGAATATTCATTTAGAGGAACTTCTTCAGAAGAGGTTCTAGATCACTTTACTAAAAGTATAAATAGCTTAGAACACGAAATATTTAAAGTATTAAAAACAAGCTATCCTCAAAATATTTCAGAACAACAACAGGAAGAATATGAAAACGCTTCAAATTGTTGGATGTGTAAACAACCCTTTGAGAATCAACTCCCTGAGGAACTCTCTCTCTCTAAAAGTCATTCTGATATTAGATCTCTAACTATTGACCAAATAGAAGCAGAAGAAACAAGATTATTTCATGAAGGACAAGATAATGCAAAAGTTATAGATCATGATCATTTAAAAAGTGAAAATAATTATCGAGGAGCAGCTCATAGAAATTGCAATCTTAATTGTCATACTCCCAAATTTGTACCTGTTATATTTCATAATCTTTTTGGTTATGACATACATCTATTTATTAAACATTTAGCAGCAAATGCTAAAAACTCTTTCAAAGTTATCGGCTTAACAAAGGAAAAATATAAATCAGTAGAATATGGAAAATTAAAATTTATAGACTCGTTAAACTTTCTCCAAATGTCTTTAGATGCAGTGGCAAAAACAATGAAACCAGAATATTTTAAAATCACTCGAGAATTCTTGGAAAAAAATAATATTCCTCTAGAAGAATATCCTACATGTTTAGCAAAAGGAATATATCCATATGATCATATGAATTCATTTGAAAGATATAATGAAACAAGTCTTCCTAACCAAGAAACATTCTTTTCACAACTTCAACAATATCATATTACAGATCAAGAATATTCTCGAGCAAATAAAATGTGGGATTTATTTGACTGTAAAACTTTAGCAGAATATACTGACATGTACCTATCCTTGGATGTTTATATTCTAGCAGATTGCTTTGAAGAATTTACAAACTCTTTTGTTCTTAAACCCTACAATTATATAACAGCACCCTCTTTAGCTTGAGATACTTTATTATATACCATTTGGACTTCAGATCTTCCAGAGCGTGATAAAGTTATAGATCTTTTAACCGACCTCGATATGTTTAATTTAATTAAAACTAATATTAGAGGAGGGCTCTCTTCAGTAATGGGGAATAGAGAAATAAAAGCTAGAAATGCAATAACTACTAGTAGAATACTTTCTAAACATCCTGAGGCACATATACAACTTAATAGCGAGGAACTAAAAGAAGTATTAGAAGGAATGAAAAATCCTCTATTTATACTTTATATAGATGCAACAGCTCTATATTCAGGAATTATGACTCAATATTTACCAATGGGTGATTTCATTGAGATGGAACCCCCAACAACCCTTTCAGACGATCTTATAAAAGAAATACTTTCAACCCCGAAAGATTCTCCAATAGGTTACTTTGTAGAATGTGAACTTGACTATCCTGATGATATAAAATCAGGAACAAGATATTTCCCTTTAGCTCCTATAAGAAGAATGATTGATATCAACGAACTTTCAATCTGGCAAATGTTACAAGGTAAACCTCCAACAATCAAACTTCTCGGTGATCAAACAAATAGAAGGTTTTATCTCTCCCATTATCGCTTACTACAGTTTTATCTTTCACAAGGAATGATATTAAAAAAAGTTCATACTGTTATAAGATTTAAACAAGCTCCATTCATGAAAGCTTTCATCGAGGAGAACATTCGTTGTCGAAACATTGCAAAAAGAGAAGGTAATCTTTTTAAAGACAATAATTATAAACTTTTAAACAATTCAGTCTTTGGGAAGACAATGGAAAATGTTGATAAATATACTCATATTGAACTCTTGACAAATACCCCGAAAGATATAGCCCGTTATAATCGTATGCTAGGAAAGCCTACATTTAAAAATGCAGAAGTATTTTCTGAAAATCTTACTGCAGTAGAACTACAGAATTTTGAGAAAACATATAATAAACCAATATTTATCGGCTTTGCAATTTTAGAACTTTCAAAATTACAAATGTATGAAACATATTATAACATCTTACAACCCATATATGGATCTAATATAGCAATGCATGCAATGGATACAGATTCAATGTTTTTAACAATAAGAACTCACGATTTACAAAGTGATATCTCTGAAAATCCTATACTTTCAAATTTAATAAATTCATCTGGAGAATTATTTTCGTTTAAAGATGAAAAACCTTTTACTCCTATAGAAAATGGAATATTTATTCGTTCTAAACAATATTCATACGAAACATATACAAAACCTAAATTTGAAGAACATACAATTATATTTAAAAATTCAAAGGGTGAGTTTCCAATCACATTTAAATCTCCTGTATTCCCCGAGGGAGTGGACGGGCAGGAAGAAAAACCAGTAAAGGATTACAGATGTAAAGGAATTCAGAGATGTGTAGCAAAGAAACTTTCTCATCAAGATTATATAGATACATTGAATCCAAATCATAAAGATAAAATTGATGAAGTACATCAACTTAAAAGTGAAAAGCATAATATTTACTTGGTAGAATCTCAAAAAGTATCATTATCAAATTATGATGATAAGAGATTCATCCTAAGTGATTTAAAGACAACACTACCTATAGGAAATAATTTAATACCAATAATAAAAAATCTTGATAGATTGAATCAGTTATATGGTACAAAGATTACTGATCTTAATATTTATAATGTTGAAATCATTTATCCTGAGAGAATTGAGAAACCTTTATATTCTCAAGTTTTTAATCCTATATGTTTAGAACTTAAATATTTTAATACTGATCCTGAATATATAAAAGGTCTAAGTGATAAAGAATTTAAAGATCATAAAGAGGTTCTAAAAACTAATTTCGAAAAGTTAACATCAGATTCTATCAAATAATTTTTTTCTTTTAAAAATGTCAACAATTAATTTAAGAGTGACAACATCAACCTTTTGAAGGGCAATAAATTTTTTTATGTATGATTCTTTAACCACTTCTCTCGTTTAATTTTTTTAGAATATTCATTAGTTATAACATTAGCACTTTTTAATCTATTAATATTATTTTTAATATCTTGTATTATTTGATTTGATTTCATTATTTCATCATCAGTTAAGATTCCATCTTCCAAAGCTTTTAATTGAAATAAAAATAATTTAGAGATTCCTAATTCTATTGATAAACAAACTTCACGATATAAACTTTTCTTTTTAGAAGTATAAGATAATGAAACTATTTCAGTCAAGAAACCATCAGCTACAGAAATACTTCCAAGTATTACTGGTGCAATTGTTAAAACTGGTAAAGTTATAGGTAAAATGATTGTCAAAATTGCAGATGAAAATCCTAAAGAATAACCTATAATTTTTAAAACTGTATTCCCTTTATTCCATCTATTTTTAACCTTTTTATAATGCTTTAATAAATCTTGTAAATGTAAAGTTTCTGATTTAAATTCTTTTACTCTCATAATTTCAAGTTCTGTGGGAGCCGAGGCCTTGGAAGAATAATATCCTGATGATCTCAATTCTGGAGGGAGCTCTGGATAAATTGTTTCTTCTCTTACTTCTTCCATCTTTTGGACTTTGTCCATTTTATTAATTAAAAAAATAAGACTTTATTCTTCTGAGCACCATCTGGTACCAATACTCGGATATCAAAAGAAACTCTTGTTGAGAGGATATCTTTATACAATTCTTTCAATGCTTTACGAACTTCGTCAACATCAACCTTTTTTTCATAAAATATTAAATCTATATATTGTACAAGTGAACTAGAAAAATGAATATTCTTACTTTTAACTTTATGTGGTCCATGTGAATGAGTATTAACATACCAATCTCCGTGTGATAAATCATAACTAGTCATTATAACATCACCCTTTTCAAGTTTACTATTATAATCACATTTCACAAACCATTTCATTCTTTCATTATCATCATCAAACAAAAAGAAATAAGGATCAATAATCTTTACAACCATAAAAACACTCCAGGATTTACTATTTGTTGTTATTAAAGTTGGTTCTATAAAATGTTTATATGTATGAGGTAATAATGTTTTATTCTGTTCTAATTCAGCAGCTCTTTTTCTAATACTATGTGTGGTGTTAATGTGTGTTGTATGAGATTCTAAATTTGACAAGTCTTTTATTAAATGATGCAATCATCTCATTTATTATGTTATATATTGTATTAAATTTAGTATTCATAATTTGTTTATCTTTAGAGTTTAATATGGTAGTATTTAACTTTACAACTTGTTCAGTTAACAGACTTTGTAACTTGTCAAATTTATCATTAAATCGTTGTTCGATATTATTAAGCTTTGATTCCATTGAATCCATTTTTGTTGTTAATGAACTTTCAATTCTTGTTGTTGTTAAATCAGTATAATTTTTAACACCATCAACATATTTTTTATTAACTGCATCAGCTTCATCAGTTGGAAAAGATAATTCTTTTATCTTGTGTCCATTTAAAATTAAATCACCCTTCATTGAATCACCTCTTTCATTAATATATTTATTTTCTGTTAAAGTTAATATTTCTTCTGTATTAAACCCTGTTTTTATTGTTCCACCACCTCTATTACATGGAATATAAGAACTCATTTATTAATAATTTAAAATGACATGTGGAACTTCGTATTCAAACCTGTTTCAAATGTAAATACATTGAAATCTCTTCTCCATTAAAATCAATCAATTCTCCTTCTTGATTAAGAATTTTAAAATTAATATCCATTATATATTTTCTACATAAAGGTAAATAATTTGGAGGATTCATTCTTTCAACTATTTTATATCCCATAGGAACTGTGTTTGAGGGAAAGGAATATAAAACATTTGTTTGTTTACCATTATTATAAGAACCAGTTATACAATCGCAATGAATATTTATTGTGTTTGTATTTATTATTTTTATAATATTTTCTGATGTTATATTCTCAACTACAGGTGTGATATTCGTGTAAATCCTAAAATTGTTCTAAAGAAACTATTATTTTGAAAATGAATTCCTATATTCTCTAAAGTCATTATACATTTTGAAGTTGGTAAATCCATTTTAATTTTAATGACTCCATTTGTTTTTTTAGAAAGTATATTATTTAAATCTTTTATCTCATAAGCTCCGGGTTCGATTGTTATTATAATCTTATCTGTAGATTTTGGGCTTATATAATAAAATATGTTATTATCTTTAGTTATATTAAAAATAGTATTATAAGCACAAAACCATAATAGTCCTAATTCATAATTTAAATTTTGATCTAATTTAATTGAATCTTGAAAGTTTATAGTAAAGTCTGATTCTTTTGAATTTATAGATAAAGTTCTTGAATATTTATCTGACATTATGTTTACCATTTTTTTTAAATTATCTTCTGGAGGGTTGCGAAGCTCCATTTTCATAGTAGAGATTTTAAATCATTATAAATTTCTTGGATTAAGGAAGTGAAACCTTCTCCTTTGGATTTATTCAATCTATACAAAACATATAAGCTTAAAATACCACATATTTTAGTATTATTAGGTTGAACTTGTAAAGAATTAAAAGTGTAGTCCTTCGAGAGATAGTCTTCAACTTCTTTAGTAGGTTTAATCCCAAAAGAATCAAAGTATATAGATTTATTATATATACAAACCCAATGAGATCCTTTTTCATTTGAATTTTGATAATTGATTATTATATTATTCTCTTTCAGACTCGACAATTCATCATTCATTAATATTTTTATTTTTAAATTTAAATAATCTGCATAATCTTTTAAATCAAAATTTGTTTTTGTATTTATTCCAAATGTTTTTAAAAAATCTAATATTGAAGGAGTCATTTTATATTTTATAACTTCGTATATTTATTAAATTTATCTTTTGAAATTATTCCTTGTTTTAATAATTCTTTAGAAATCTTTAAAATATCAGAATCTAAATTATTATGACCTGCTTTTTTAGCTGCTAATAGTTTTCTTAATTCAATAAAAAGATTGATTGGGTTTATCTCCTTACCCTTTCCCTCTCCCTGACCCTGGCCCTGACCTTCTGTAACAATATAACCCCTTTCATTTTTATTTAAATATTTCTTTAAATCTTGAATATGTTTTGATTTAGAACTACCACGCACTAATCTTATTAAATTTAAATATTTTTCAATTTCCAGAAGATTATCTGAAGGATATCCACAAAGTAATCTATAAAAATCATCTGTAAATTCAAAGTTTAAATATTCATTATTATAAACATTTTGTGAATGAATATGTGATTTATTTTCTGAGGTTGTATATAAAGTAAAGTTTTGTTTATTAATTGTTATTATTTGATATCCTTCAGAATTAATATGAAATGTGGGTTTAATTGAATTACTTAAACCCTCTCTAATTTTAGGATCAATTTTAAGAGGTTTTGTTTTTAAAAACATTTCTTCTTCTTTCACATCAGAGGTTCTTCTACGTTTTCTTTGATTTCTTTCTTCTTTATCCTTTTCTTCTTTATCTTTTTCCTTCCACTCTAATTCTTTTTGTTGTTTTTTATCAAACTCTAACTCTTTAGGTTTTAATCCCTCTATAGCTTTAATTGTTGGCTCTTGTTGTTGTGTTATTACATCATTTAATATTCTAGATTCAGTATTTTGAATTAAATCTTTTTTATTATATTTATCTTGTTCAGATTGTAATTTTTTTAAAAGTGCTAATCTTTCTTCATATACCATTTTAATGGTATTAAAAATCAATCATTTTGGTTCGAATGGTTTCAAATATAATCCTTTACCATTTTTAGTTTTACAAAGACATCCATTCTTTAAAGATTTACATATTTTTTTTAAATCTTCTTTATCTTTTGAAGATAAAGATTCAGATGTAGAAATTTGATTTTTTAAAAAATCATTTAAACCTCTACCTTTATAAGGATCAAGATAGAGACCCTTTCCCTGAGACTTTTGCAGACTCCCCTCATATGGATTAAGATAGAGACCCTTTCCAACGGACACTCCCCCTTTAGCTTGCCCTACCTTTTTCATTGAATCGATTTCAGTTTGTAGTTTTTCTTTTTCTAGGTCTGTCTTTTGAGATTCTTTAGCTTTTTGAACTGTAGTTGCAATTCCTCCAGCTATTCCAGCAGCACCCGATAGTCCGGCAATGATTGCAGGTATTAAAGCAGCTAATGGAAGAAAGCCCCCCCTGACCCTCTCCTTCCTTTAGTCTTTCTTTAACTTGTTCTTTTACATGTTTTCCAATAAAATATTTTTTACCAGAGATTACTACTGATTTATTTTTATTTGAATTTATTAATTCTTGCAAAGATTCCTCTGTAGGGTTTTGTGTTGTCATTTTATAATAAATAAAAATGGATACTTGGAAACCAATTTTAAATAGACATAAATCTAAATTTAATAATAAAGTATTTCCTGATAATTTTAGATGCTTAATTATTGGATCTTCTGGATGTGGAAAGAATGTTCTTCTTATGAGAATGTTATTAGAAGATGGTTTTTTGGATTATAATAATTTAATCTTTTATTCTACAACCATTAACCAACCGGAATTACAGCTTTTGAAATGTGGATTTGAAAATAAATTAACTAAAAAAGCTATAATTGATATTTTTAAAAATCAACATACATATCCTGAAGAAGTTTTTCAACCTTGTGATATGGTTGATTGGTACAAGGAAAAGATTTTAGAATCAGATGGACAAAGTCCTCTATATATTAATAAAAATGATTATGTTTCTGATAATGAGTCTGGGAGGGGGCAAGCAATCCAGATCTTATTCTCTAATAAACCTGAAGATGTTTTACATTGTGATTTACTTCCTAAAGATAAAAAGAATCTAGTTATATTTGATGATGTTGTTAACATGAAAAATCAAGAGATTCAAAAGAGTTACTTTACACGAGGTAGACATAATAATTGTAATGTTATTTATATATCTCAAACATATTATGCTTTAGATAAAAACTCTATAAGAAATAATTCTAATTGTTTTATATTTTTTAAATTAGACAAGCGTGATAAGAATATGATTTATAATGACTTATTTTCAAATGTTGAACCTGATAAGAATATGTTTGATATGTTTGTTGATAATCATTGGAAAGAAAAATATAATTATATTTATTTGGATAGAGAAGAAGCTGAAATATGGAAAAGTTTATTTTAGAAGCTTGTTTTCTGTAGTTCATTATTATAAAATCTGCCTAATATTTTTTCATTATTTAAATCAATGATACCATATGTTATTGGAGTTGTATAATTTATTTTATTTATAATAAAAATTTCATTTGTCCATTTTGCTGTGAATCCTTTTTCAAAATTATTTTTATATTTAAATATTCTTACTCGGTCACCAATTTTAAACTTTGGTTTTATAGGGGTTGTATCAACAATAACATCATTTTCAATATTTACCACTTTAACTGTTTCAGGATTCAAGGAAGCATTTAAAGGTGTTGATTTTATAGAACTATGTACATCATTATTATATTCATTTACAATCTTTTGTAACAATTCATTGTTCCATTTTTGTTTTCCAATAGCAGTAAAATATTTCCACATTTTATTTTTTAATGTTCTATTTAATCTTTCAACTACAACTGCTTTTCCTTCGTTTTCTGTTGAATATAATTTAATATCATTTTCATTTAAAAACTTTGTAAAAACTTTGTTATAAAATTCTGTTCCTTTATCACACCATAAATATTTTGGAATTCTTTGATGTTGTTCAAATATATTTTCAAATGCTTCTGTAATAGAATATCCTGTTTTATTTTCTAAACATCTTGCAAAAGCAAATCTTGTATACAAATCTATTACAGTTAAAATTATTTTATATTTTTCAGGGTCTGATGATTTGGTTGGCATAAAGACTAAATCAGCAGACCATGTTTGATCTTTTTCATGTACTTGAACTTTTAAATATTTTTTATTTTTTCTAAATTCATGGTGTAATTCATTAGCATATTTTATTTCTGATTCTGTTGGGGTTTGTAAGGGTTTATTCTCAAAGAGTTGATTCTCAAGGGATCTTTCAGTGTCTGCTTGTTCAATAATCCTTTTATTAGCAACATCTTTTGCTTTTCTAGGAAGTCCTGCTCCTATGAAAATCTTACCTTTCATTGCTAATTTAACTAGAGCTCTTTGAATCTTTTCCTTGCTTGATGGATTTTGAATATTATTTAAATCATGTATTAAATTAACATCTGCAATGTGTCTATCTCTAAGATCTTCTGAGTTGTAAGCAATATCATGTTTTAAAGCTGCTTGATCAATTCTATTTATTGGTTCTTCTCCTTGTTTAGGATTATTTTTTTCATCTAATCTAATATCTAATCTTGTTCCTGGTCCAGTATAGTTGTGACGGAAAAAATGTCTTTCACCTGGATATTTTTCAGTAGTAAAAGGTTTCAGGATTCTGGATGTTGTTTTTGAAGATTGTAGGTCGCCTCCTATATGTTTTTTAGTTTTGAGATGACTTGCTTTGTGATGTCTTGGAACTTGACAATTACAACTTTCACATGTCCAATATTTACTCATTTTAAAAAGTTTTTGATGAGGGAATCTACTTATGAGGAATCTACTTATGAGGAATCACCTCGTACATTTTCAATAATTGAAATCTTTCCACCATATAATTTCATTTCTATTTTCTTTTCTTCTAATATTAATGTATATACTTTAGCTTTAAAATTAGAATCCTTTGTTATATGAAGTGTAACATCAACATTATTTATAGCTAGGCGATCATCTTGGTCTGATACATTTATACAAAATATAGAATATAAATTTTTGAAATCTTCTAAACTTAATTGCGGTTCAATTTTAAAATCATAACATGTTTCAATATAATTTAGATATGGGAATATGTTTTCATTATTTTCAATATTAAATTCCATTCTATTTATTGGATAATAAGAACTATTTAATTGAATTTGAATTGTTTTTATATTATCATCTCCAATCTTTTGAATAAATAGATTGTTATTTTTTTGGAAAGATGAATCTGTTTCTTTGAATCCAATCAAGATATATCTTGGTCGGTATGCTAAATTTGCTACCTTTATAGAATAAGTTGAGCCTTCTGTCATACTGAATTCACTACAGATTCTATTTAAATAATTTACATTTATAGATTTGTTGGAATTTAATCTTTCAAGGAGTTTGATTTCAGAATGTGGATTTAATGTCCATTCAGGTATATGCAATTCAAGTGTTGATAATTTTAATTTAGCTTTTGTATCTGCAGCTCCATAGAACAATCTTTTATCACCTTCTAGTCTATTACAGATGAGTTCTATAAAAACATTATGGAGCACCCGGTTATAGTTTTGAAGGAATCCGAACAAGTGTTTTAATTCAAAATAACCTTCAAATTTTTTCAACTTATAAAGTTCAGCTCTTTTATAGTAAGCATAATTTATATCTAAACCATCTTTATCTAAATCTCCTTTATTAACATCAGGAATCCAACCTGTTAATTCACCATATTCATTTTTATAATCAGAACTAGTTAAAATAAAATTTAACATTGTAGAATATACTCCTGGATGTAAAACAGTTTCAATTTCTGATGATCCTAGTTTTAATCTCATGTTGGAGAATAAATTTGGAAAGAAATTATTTTCTAGGGTTATATCTTTGTTTGCTTCTATTTCTAATTCAATTTTATAATATAATTTGGCATTACAAATATCTATTGGGTTTGATGTTTGAAGAGATTGAAAAACTATATCACCCCTACGATTTAAGTTTGCAATAGATCCTGAAGTTGGCGAGATTTTTAAAATATCGATTTTTTTTATTTCATGAGTAAATTCTTTATTATAATCAAGATTTAATTTATTTTTTTCTTGAATTTTAAGATTTATATTATTCATTTTTATAATAAAAATTTAAAAAATGACAAAAATCCGAACTCCGATAGCGCAGTGGGCTAGACTGGCACAGTGGTTCAAATGGATAGTGGTTCAAATCACGGCTGAGGTTAGTTTTTTTTCAACATAAAATAATATTAAAAATTTGAAAATAATAAATAGTGTGGGTATCTTAGATTTATATTTTATTTTATTTATTTTTATTTTATTTTATTTATTTTATTAATTAATTATTTTTTAAACATAAATATGAAAAAAAAAATATTGAAACGGGTGATGGTGGCGAACCGGTAATTATCGCCACCAGTCTTTCGAACACCCCCGGATCGATTCTATAATGTGCACATTTATTTCTTGGTTGTTTTCGGACCTCTTTCGGATTCGCTTTCGAATTCATTTGTACTTTCGAGCAGCACACTTAAAACGCCGATGAAATCGTATTCGAGCGAGAAGCGAATAATAAGGTGTGCTGCTATTATCGAATTGATTCTGATTATGAGTCTGGCCAGCTTGTATATTGGAAGAGATTTGATAAACGAAAGAGGTTGAAATAAAAAAAAATGATCCGGATCAAAAAAAAACTGTTGAGAGGACAGTGGGAAAAAAAAAATACCACTGTCCTCTCAGAGCAGTTTTACTATTTTCATAAAATTTTTTATTTTTTAATGAGTCAAATTAGTCAATTAGCAACTTGCTAGTTGACATCCTCAAGTAGTGTCAAAATAGTCCTCTAACTTTTCATAATACCATTTTCTTTTTTATTCTCTTTATGTTTTTAGTTTGAGGCTTTTGAGTTTGAGGCTTTTGAGTTTGAGGCTTTAAAGATTAAAATAGTTAGAGTCATTAAGGTTGGTTGTTTTCAAAATATAGGGTTAAAATACTATAAAAGTATAAGTTTTGTGTTGTTTTTCTAATGGTTTAAGCGTAATAGAGGTATGTTTTGTTTGGGGGGTTGTTTTGGTTAGGGATATAAACACACTACTATTCACTCAGCTCTTTCCTAAGCACCTCCATGACGATTGCAATTTAAACCATTTGTGTAGCCATGACGACGACCATGTTGGTACTGTACACAAAGGTGAAAAAACAATGAGCATGTGAGCTCTATTGCTAAAACTACTCCCCATTGTATTTTCTTTTCGGGTTCTAGACCGCCGATAGAAGGTCTTACGTCATTAGTCATTTTCTATTTCTACTTTCTACTTTTCTATTTTATTCAGCTATGGTCCTCATTTCTGGATGTTTTCTATTGTTCCTTTTCAAAGTTTTGTGCAGGGATGCGCCCTTATTTTTCTGTTATAAATCATGGTGTTTCTATAATATTTGTCGATAATTTATTTCCCAATCGATAAATATCGTTCTATATTTTCGACCGTTCTTGTGAAAAATGTAACTTGATTTTCCAAAAATATTGAGTAGGGGTCTGCCCTTATTCCCAAATTAATCAACATGTTTCTATACTTCTCATAAAAATTTGAGCAGGGATCTGCCTGTATTTCTAATCCAGAACTATCGGATATCTTAACCATTCGTGGTTTCTATAAAATTGCCTAAACTTGCTTTATCTACCGACAACTGGACCTAACTATCTTATTATTACTTCTAATTCAGTGATATCTATGAAAATAAAGGTAACTGAGCTATTTTATACGATCTAAATCTAAACCAGGCCCTAAACTATCTTAAATTGACTTTACTCTGTCCAATAGTTCATATTCCTATCTATATACTCTAACCCAATGGACCTAACTGGCGAAACATCTGTCGACCAACAGCACGTGGTGCCGTCCATCCACAAACCTTCTCCCAATCTAGAGCATCGACACATAAATATCAAATTCAATTAAAGATTTTATTTAATCCTGAAAATTACATTTTTCATCATATAAATTTATCATTAATAAAATCAAGCTCATCTTACCCAACTCTTATTAGAATATTAGTCAAAATTAAAAATAAAATAAGCAAACCAAAAATTAGCCAAACAAGTTCAAAAACAGATTTTACTAAATCCTGAAAATTACATGTTACTTCATATAATTTTATCGTTCATATAAAATTAACAAAATCAAATTCACCTTACCGCGCATGCATAAACCGACAATCGAGAGCTCCGAGATTTGGTTTGTTTATTGCAGCGATTTTCAGTTAACTAGTTCTTAAACTGAAATATCACTCAGTATTTATACTGATTGAATTATACGCCTACGCATTCTCTGCTACTATATCCAATTAGAATGCGAGACAATTCTGATTAATTTTTGCATGCATGCATGAATGTGTGCAATTATTTATTTTTTAATTTAATTAATTTAATTAATCAAAATTCTAATTTTTATTAATTTTTAAGATTTATTTTTATAAATTCTATAATTTAAATAGTTTTCGCTAATTTTAATTTAGTTTTACAAGTTTTATAATTTAAGTAAGTTTAGTTAGTTTTATTTTAGTTTCATTGATTTAAAAAATTTGGTTTTATAAATTTTATAATTTATCTAATTTTACTTTTATTCTTAAATTTTAAATTTATTTATTTAAAAATGTTTCATATTATTAATTAATTTATTACCCGGGTCTTATTTATCAATGCGTTATGTATCTTAATTTGTATTAATTGGTGTTTTAATTTAACTTGGTGAGATTATATATTTTTGATTCATTAAAACAAGCTCTCAATTCTCGGTTCTAGCCCAAAAATATTTAGCGTCGCTACATCATTTACACGATGCTGGAAGTAGGTAAGTAGTAGCCCACTGCCGCATTTACCCCCCCCCCCTCCGGTAAAATACAGTAAATTATAGGCCCAGATTTTGAATTAAAGTAAATTATGGTCTAAATTTAAAATTAAAGTAAATTAGGTCTAAAATTTTAAATTTTTTAATTGAAATTTTTAATGGAATAATTTTTTTAGTCAATTTTAAATGGAAATTTTTATTAAATTAATTTCAAAGTCAATTTAAGATGAAAGTTTTTATGAAATATTTTTCAATGTTAATTTTAGATTCAAATCTCTGTCAATTAATCATTCACTACATGAAATTATTGGTTAAATATGTAAATAAGGGTTATATTCGATTGTTAAGAAAATTATGTTCTAAAATGCTAAATCAAGTAATACATGGATAAATAGGTAAATAAAGAATAAATAATTAAATTAAAGTAATATTTGGTAAACAAAGGTTAAATTAAGTAAATAAATGGTTAAATTAAAATAAATTAAGATCCAAATTTTTAATTAAGTAATCAATGGTCTAAAAAACTAAATTAAAGTTAAATAAGTAAATTAAAGTAAGATTTTTAAATTTATTACCAAAAGATTGAATAACCACAAACTTTTTGAGAATTGTAATTGAAATAGTTTTTTTAGTTAATTTTTAATGGAAATTTTAAAGAAATAATTTTTTAAGATAATTTTTAATGGGAAATTTAATGAAAAAATTTTTTAAGATAAATTTAGAAGTAAATTGCAATGATAATAATAATAGTAATAATAATAATAATAATAATAATAATAATAATAATAATAATAATAATAATAATAATAATATTAATAATAATTCAACAATCAGATACCGACAACTACTAGGTATTTACAACTAGATACCAAGTACTTACTACCAGTTACTTGTACCATGTACTAACAACCAATTAAAACAAACAAGTACTAACAACCATATTCCTACACATAAAATAATAACAATTAAAGACTTAATAAAATTTTGCATCAGGTATTTGCTTATAATAAGCTCTTCTTAATTCAGCATGTAGATTATTTCTTATATTCTTGTCAAAATTTAAAAAGTCAATCAGATACTTACAACAAACAGCTAATCACTAGATACCTAACAAGTAGGTACTATCTAGGCACCATTTACAATCTACTAAATATTTTATTACCAGGTGCTAATATATAAGTACTAAATACTTACAACATGATATCAAGTAATTACAACCAGTTACCTAGTACTTACAACTAGATACCAAGTCCTAACTAACTCTCAAACAATTACATACTTACAACTAACTACTTACAATCAACTAAATATTCTTCATTGTATTTTATCAACTGCTTTTTAAATTAATTTTTTTATTCGTGTTCAAAAATATTTTTAATTATTATCAGTAGAAAAACCATTTCTAAATGTCTAAATAGTATCATCAACCAGTAACTTACAAACACGTATTTACAACCAGATACCTACAACTAGATACTAACAACCAGATACCTGCTACCAAGTACTTACAACTAGATACCAATTAATTATAACCATCTAGCAACACATAAAATATAATAACAATTAAATACAAAATATTCTTCAACACATACACTATCTTCTTGTCAAAATCTAAAAAGTCAACCGGATACCAAGTACTTACAACCAACAACTATGTACTAACAAATTGATCTTTAACAGAAAATCCTCTTCACTTGATAAAAATGGATGAAAAATTTATTGAACTCAGGGCACCAATTACTGTGTAAAAATTGCATATATCAATGTAAAATTTAAATTATTCAAAACATACTAAATAAATATCATAAAAATGTAATTAATTGACAAGAAAGAACTTTTAATTCTAGTCATTAATAATTCAGTAAATAAAAAAAATACTGATCATTCAAGTTAATATGAATCAACTAAGATAATAAATTAATAAGAAATTTGAAATAAAATCTAGTAGATAATTGATTTAGATTAAATAACTTAATTGAAATAAATTAATTTTAATTATTTTTTTAAAGTAATACATGTATACTCAAATTGATTGACTGATTGCTCAAAAAATTCAAAAAATTCAGTATAAATTCAGTATAAATTCTGCTATATTTTTAAAAAAACACAAAATCTCTCTTATTAAAACAATCTCTATTTTTAGCTTAGAGGATACTTTTGCAAGTATGAGTTAATATTTGAATAGGGAATATTCGTACACAAGCATTCAATAAATATTTTATATTTGAATTTTCAATCATTCTTAAATATATTCAATTAATTATTTTAATTTATAATTTTATTATCTACTTTGATTATATTATTTAAATCTATTTAAATCTGGAAATTAAATACTAATTCAATTTAATTACTCTCACATGCCGGACAAGACACAATTACTAAGATCAGTCAACACAGGTACACGAAATCGAAATTATTTATGAATCCGAAAATTAATGTGGCTGAAAGAAGATCGTGGCTGGGCGAGACACACTACTACTATGGATAGTCGGGACCCGTCGAGGAGAATTACATTTTATCGGTCCAAAAGGAAGCGGCCTTGGCTTCGTCCAGCAGATCATCCAAGTCGAAATCCATGTTGACCGTCGCTTCCCAGGGTAGATCCACTGGTAGATCCAGCGTGGCCTCGACTTCGGCCCGACGGAGCTTCTTCCGGCTGGTACGTTCTGCGCGCGAGAGTTGGTGACGTTTTGGACGTGTTGTAACTGACGATGAGGCTTCTTGGTTTATTGGTTGGGCGATGGTTGGAGGACTCTTCACGGATTCATTGACCACGGCCATTGGAGTAGGAGTCGCACTGTGGTCGGTATACATCCTGTGCACGCATGTCCTCGATGGACAGGAGAATCAGCTACGAGATGATGGGATGCGTAGACAATCATGGAATCCATGATTGGTAATTCTCGGATTCGAGCTTTCAATTCAATGCTCGTATATACCTGATGAAGCCGGAAATTTCAGCGGATTAGGGAATTCATATGTTTAGTTGTATTTGCTTAATCACTATTTTCAGGTACTTTGAATAATTGATTTTAGGTTGATTTTCTAAATTATTGTTATAACCACAATACATCATATTTTCGTTTATTCTTTAAACAAATGAAAATTTCGTTTATGTCTATAACTATAGCTTGAGGTTGATTTGACACAAGTCCTTAAATGAATTTTATAAAGATGAAATGTCTGTGGAGGCAACTTTTAATATAGCTTTATTGCTGTTAGTCTGACCAATTAGGATCAAGTTGGGAT
>CAUHTR010003003.1:0-51792 GCA_959609185.1 Schmidtea polychroa
TTTTATTTTAAAAGTCGCTTAAAATAAAAGGACAAGTCGCTTCTAAAATAAATGGCTTATATATTAAAAAATAAAGTAATAAGTAATTCAGTAACACGTTGAGGAATTCAATATTTATTCGACTGATACTTAACACAATTTTAAACAAATAAATTGCAATATATTCTTTTGAAATTCGTGATATCTCCTGATACATTTTCATTTGTAAATAAATCCGGTTAAGAATGAAACACGAGTTCCTAAATAGAATTTTTTTGTAGTTGTCATATGTAGTGTTCAGTTTGTTTGAAGGTTCGTGTTGTAAGTTTCCAGACTAATATAGAAATGAAAATACAATCTAAATGATGTCTTTTATCATTACAGTTTCATCAATGGTAATTAAGAAACTAATCATGGGAAACCTAATAAGTAGTTAATTATCGTTTTTTACAGATGACAGTTAAGGACATTTTAAGAAGATTGCCAAATGAGAGGAAATTAGAGATTAATTAGAGAAAACCATTAATTCCAGGATTTATTCTAGTATATAGTCAAAATTATTAATTCAACTTTTAATCTAAAGTATGGAAATTAGAAAAATTATACAAGGGAAGATTTATTATTTTTGGGAACATTCAAATATTTCTTCATAACGTCCTGCTAGTTCACTTGATGTAGAATTTATTTGTTTTCCCGGCCTAGGAATATGCCTTGGATTTATTAAATTTTCGTGCATTTTACATAAAATCGGACTTGACCAAAATTCAAAATCTGCATAATTTGCATTAGAAGCCAAAATATTTTTAAATAGATTTTTATCCATTTGATACGAAACCCTATCATCGAATCGACTAAAAGCACCAGCATAAGAAGATTGAATGCATTTTTTAATTCTACACGCCAAAGACACAGTTAGATTGAGTAAATTGTGATTTGAAGTATGGCCAAGATATATTGTACCATCAATTCGCTTTCTGTTAACTAAATTAAAATTAGATTCATCTTCTTCGGTGAAAGGGATATCTTTCATGTTTATCATTTCATTAATTACTTTGATAGCTTTTCCGAAAATTGTGGCTTGAATTTCCATAGAACCATAACACTTGAATAATGTTATTCCTATCCCTTAAAATTTTCCATAACGAAAATATAAATCAATTTCAAAATTTAAAATAATAACAAAGTCAGGAACTTCAAAATTTTATTACTTTTAAAAATTCTACAACTTAAAACAACTAAACTTCTGAAAAACAATCAATCTAAATCTAAAAGAAAATAAAAATACTAGGTGAATCACACAAATTCAAGACAGTCTTCAAGATCTAGCAAACACAAATTTCAAAACACACACATTTGATCCAAAATCAAGGTCAGTTAAAAAAGCACACTCGCTGAATTGACCATGAACCTAATATGAATATTACATTACAGCGTTTCTCAGATAAAAAAACTATATTAACAAATAAAAAAAACTATTCGCTTTTCGGTGTAAATGCGACTTTTAAGCGACTTTAAAGTAATAGAAACATCATTTTCGATTTCATTAACTATGAATGTTTCAACATTTGAGTCAATTTTCCTTGCTTTTGGGACTCTCCGTTTAATAGATTCAGTTCTTCCAAATCGTTTGTACGTTCGTAAAACACTTCTAATTGTCTCATAGTTCAACTCCAGGGCCGTCACAATTTCTTGAGGCGATTTTCCAGCCTCATGTTTATTTATTATAGATCTTCTGGTTTTATCTGACATTTGCTTTTTCTTTTTCTTTTTTGCTTTTTTTTAGGGTTTTTTACTCAATCTATAATTTTATATATAATTTTAATTGAATATATTTTAATTGAATTTTAAAAACGTATAAATTACGTATAAATGTATAATTAATTTAAAAACCTGGTTTAATTTTTATACCTTTTGCTTTTTAAATAGATTTGTGTTTTTTTAATATAATATATTTTTAACATGTTTTTTTATTTGTTAATATAGTTTTTTTATTTGTTAACATAGTTTTTTTATGTGAGAAACGCTGTATTTATGTATTAGATTATTTGATTTCTATCAATCAGATTGTGCACGTTTTTGGCATTTAGTAGCATGGCTATCGAGACTGAAGTTTGTGTTTGTAAGAATATGCATTACTTTTTTGTCACTTATTTGATTAAAGAACACAAGGAGTCAACACCTCGTCGCAATTCTTATTTATTAATAAAAGTTCAACAAAATTAGATTTTATTATCCAAGTCATTCACTTTTAGAAAGTCAATTGGAGAAACGTCTCTTAATTCCAATCATACAATAGTGTCAGCAAATCCATCACAGAAACTCAAACCAATTTGCAATAAAGATTTAAATAAATCTTCCGGATACGTGAAAAGTCCTTTAGAAATTGAATTGCCAGAAAAAACTGATTCTTCATTCGACAACTCTACGAATACTAATAATTCATCAGTTACTTCTAGAGATTTGAATAATTTTAACTTACCGAAAACTTTGCCTCAAAAATTCTGCTTGGAAACATCAACGAAATACAATTCAGCTCAAAAGTTTCGACAGAAAGTCTTACAGAATCGCAAAGATACTCTGCCAAATAGATATGAATTTCAATTTCATTGAAGCGAATCCAAATATGTTAATTTTATATTTTCAGCTTCTATTTCGATACGAATGATAGAGAAAAAGTTTCAATTGTATATAAATAATTATTAGAAGTTTGAAAAATTTTCGCTAATTTCTATAACACTTTCGAGGTGTAGCTTAATAGTGTTGATAATAAATTGCGGAGAGTGCGGTTTCCAACCGTCCAAAGTTCGTACTTTTGAATAAATTACATAAATCTATGAATACAATTATTGCACTTACAATTTGACTCATAACTCATAAAATTCTCAATTTCTGTGAAAACAGATGATTATTTCTTTCAAGAGCACTGTTTTACTTGTTAAAGATCTTTTCAATTTCCAATTCACATTTCATATTTAGCATATTAAATTATTAACTATTATAAGACAATTGCATAGCGACATAGAATAATAATAATAATAATAATAATAATAATAATAATAATAATAATAATAATAATTATTATTATTATTATTATTATTATTATTATTATTATTATTATTATTATTATTATTATTATAAAAAGAGAGTTTGAAGACTCTAAATCAGTAATATATCGATGTTTGTTGATACTCACGAATTTTCGGCACTGCCATTTTCAAGTGAATTTGATCATTATTACATTAAATAATTATTGTTGGGGATAATAAATTTATTTCGTATTTTATAACAAATTTATTGGTTTAATTATATTTATATTTTATTTTCATTACCCAAAAAATATTTCCAATTTTTTTTAAATTTTTAATTCTGTAATTTAATTAAATTTTTAAGTTTTTTATATTTAAAATATTTTTTTAATTTTAAATTTTAAATCTAATTAAAATGCAATTAATGGTTTCTATTTTTTTAAACCGACAAAGCCAGATCAAAATAAATGTCTCGAAATCTAGAGAGAGCTCTTGCGATTTTATTTTTTTAAGTACGCCGATAAATTTGCAAAAAAATCTTTAGCTCAATTTGATAAAAATTCATTATAAAAAAAGCAATTATTACTGACGCTTCACAAAAAAATTATCGGTCATTTAATGGAATTTTGAATAAATTTTTGATATTTTAATTAGAGAAAAAATCGAAAATAAACTATCTAACTGACTAAATTAATAACTATTGTGAACAAAAGCCTAAGAAAAAAACAGTTACATAAATTAAAAAAAAACCCTATTTGATAAAATTAAGAGAGCATTGAAATGATCTATTATCTCATTATCCATGCGTGATATGTCAACAAATAGCGTCATTCGAGCATCACTGCTTTAGGAGATTTTTCATACATAGAATGTCCGGAATTTTTGTCTAAATTTATTCTGAACAATGTTTTTCACATCTCAGTGCATTTCTAAAATTGTTATCTGTTGCACTGATTAATGAACTAATGCAACATATGATGAGATAATAATAATAATAATAATAATAATAATAATAATAATAATAATAATAATAATAATAATAAGACAAGAATAATAATTTTATACTAGAACCCAGGAGTTTTAAAAATTGTTAAAATGCGTCAAACATATATACACATATTAACACAATATTAACACAATTGTAGCACTTAAATTTGGCGGTCAAGTGGAGAGCAATGCACATGTTATGAATGTTGCCTTCAAACTGAACGCCACATGGAAATTTTGTTGATTAAAAGCTGTACAGAACATGGTTGCTGTAAAAGTGAGACAATATTTTGGCGCTATAAAACGAGGCATACCTATATACTATGTGTCTATTGAACATACATCGTTGGGATAATTTATAAGCAATGATGTAATCTGAGGATCCAGAAAATCAAATTTATTAATCAAACATGTAGGCATTCATTCACATTAATTATAAGGTTTACCATGATATAATATAGAAGAAAAAAATCAAATATCCCAATACAAAATAAATCACAATATTAATTGCCATTCAAAAATACCTTAATAAATAATAAATAAATTACATTAAATTAAAATTATTTTGTTTTATATCATCAATTTAATCAAATGGTCAAATAATTGCCGCCGTTAAAATTAGTAACTTCAAAAATTCATGGAAAATACGTGGATTCAGCACCGGGGTATTTACACAATATCCGAGAGATTGGTGAGAGAAGCCAATGCATGCAATCAGTTCTGTCACAGCCTGTCATCTAGTGAGATAGATTGCATAGCACACTCACTTAAAATCATGTATAAATCGACGCGTAAAAACAGTTTCTAACTATCTTAGCGAGTATTCAAGTTTCCAAATTTTGTTTAACTGAGTGATTATTTACTACATTTTTGCCAAACTTTTATGACCAAGTGGTAAGTTAGTTTGTGTGTAATGGTAATTGTAAATAAATATGTTCTATGCAATAAATGTTCATATTATGTTTTACTTTGTTTTTAATATTTGTAATGCTCATGTGGCTCTCGAGTTGATTGACAAACATCCAAAAATTATACTGAAAGCCGATCCAGAGATCGGACTTTGCCGGCTGGGAACTGTAGAAGTTCCAGTCAGCGACGTTTCAACAATTGGACCCTTTGGTATAGGCCTCCCTTACGGTTGGTAGAAATCCTCACAACTTCCTAATGGGTGACATATTTTTTTCATTTTGCTAGTATTTCTTATTAATATTTTGAATCATTAATTTCTGAGTGTTTCTGTTGAGAAATAAATCGACTGTCTGCACCTTGAACCTAAATTGAATTCTTTTTCAAATGCCGCTTTCTACAGAAACATGTGCTACTGTAGCAATATTTCCACTTTCTCAATTGTATTTGTTCTTATCGAAAGAGAAAATTGCATCTTAGTATATGTTCTCAGGCTCACTAATTCACATAACCCACGGGGTTGAAATTTTCTTTTCTCTATGTAAGTCAACTTAAGTAGGTTAACTCAAAGTTTATGCAGGTCAACTGAGTTAGAAATTGTAACATAAATTAATTAATTTTTTGAGTTGATCTATTTAATTTTTCAAAAGTTTTTCTGTTTTTTTGAGTTGACCTACATACTTTTCAAAAATAAATACCTACTACTGGGGAGGGGAATGGGTATGTGAGCTAGCGGGCCTCTATCCGTCTGCGTTCTTTGCGCTCCACAAGGAATTCAAAGCACGGCTTGCACTACCAAAAACAAGTAAGTATAAATAATGTTTAGACATGTGGTTAGTAAAAGTAACTATTTGTTGCAAGTGAAATAAAAAATAAAAACTAAATTTATGTAAACACAAATATTTTAATTAATCGAATGATTACAAGTCTACAGTTTATTAAAACAAATCTCAGTTGCATAGCGTAATTTGAACTTATTTTAGAAATCAAAATTAAAAAGTTAACATTTCTGTCTAAAAGTACTCTGCAGGTATTAAATAACAATATTTTGAAAAAAGAAACTTTTTTATTTTTATTCAGTTGAATTATTTTTATAAATCACAAATGATCGGATAAAATAGAAAATGAATATCTTGAGGACATTTATTCTGAACAATGTTTTTCACATCTCAGTGCATTTCTAAAATTGTTATCTGTTGCACTGATTAATGAACTAATGCAACATATGATGAGATAATAATAATAATAATAATACTAATAATAATAATAATAATAATAATAATAATACTAATAATAATAATAATAATAATAATAATAATAATAATAATAATAATAATAATAATAATAATAATAATAATAATATAATAATAATAATAATAATAATAATAATAATATAATAATAATAATAATAATAATAATAATAATAATAATAATAATAATAATAATAATAATAATAATAATAATAATAATAATAATAATAATAATAATAATAATAATAATAATAATAATAATAATAATAATAATAATAATAATAATAATAATAATAATAATAATAATAATAATAATAATAATAATAATAATAATAATAATAATAATAATAATAATAATAATAATAATATAATAATACAATAAAATGATAATTTAAGCCTTTTGCTGCAAATAATGTATTTAATGAAAATATTTTCGACTATAAGATTGATAAGGACTATCTTATAGTCGAAAATCTTTTCATTAAATACATTATTTGCAGCAAAAGGCTTAAATTATCATTTTATTGTTTTAAATAATAAATGTTGCTTCCAAGAAATCATCATTTAATAATAATAATAATAATAATAATAATAATGTTGAGGATACCTAAATAACAATTTACAAAGAAATAAATAAAATTACCTGGGGGGAAGATCGCCATGACAAACGGGACGATCTATAGAAACTCAGAAAAGAAAACGGAAGTGAAAAGAAATTAAAAATGAGAAAGATAAAGGAAATAAAAGGAATCAAACAGGAAAATAAAAACCAAGGTCAGTACTAATTAATTAGTACAAAAAGGAAAAGGAATTTTGAAATCGGGGAAAAAGGAAAACAACAATATCCTTATCTCGACAGCTTGCCAGTGATAACAGAATTAATGGGAAAAGGCGGTCTAACAAAAAAAGGAAAAAGGGGAAATAACTTGACAGCTGTCAGAGATAAAAATGGGACAGTCGGGGAAAGCAGGAGAAAGAAAATGGGAAAAACACTTGATTATCTGAAGTGCCACAAATTGACAAGGTATAAAAGGAGATGGCACAGCATAAGCGGGAGAAGAAAAGATAGAGGAGAAAATTGAGAGAACATGTGGGAGACTTGTATTAGCGAAACAGTTTTGAGAAGTCACTGAGAAAACAATTTGGAAGAAATATTTGAAAAAAATTGAAGCAGACAAACTAAAAAGAAAACAGAAATAAAAGAGAATCAGCAAAGAGTTTATTCAGTTGATAATAGAGTAAAGTTAGATGAGTAAAGCCAAGTCAAAATCAGAGAACAACCAGTTAAAATTACCAATTATTACACTCCTCAGTTGTGAGAGGTTTGACAAATCAAAGTATACGAGTGTGCTATTCCTCACCATAGTGTTGTAATAAGCACGGTATAATAGTTAGCTTGTTGAGTCAATTGTATCATTGTGAAAATATTTGTGATATTCAATAAAGTTTCCAGTGTTAATTGTTATTTGTGTGACAGTCAAAGACACGCTTGGAGTCAGAGTAAGAGTTCTAATTCTATCACCAACTCAACAACCCAATAATAATAATAATAATAATAATAATAATAATAATAATAATAATAATAATAATAATAATAATAATAATAATAATAATAATAATAATAATAATAATAATAATAATAATAATAATAATAATAATAATAATAATAATAATAATAATAATAATAATAATAATAATAATAATAATAATAATAATAATAATAATAATAATAATAATAATAATAATAGTTAATCATTTAAACAGTATTATTCAAAATCTAAAATTAAAAACATAATTATTATCAGTAAAACTTTTAATTTTTTATCCAAAAAGTTTTTTTAATTGCCTTTATTTTCATTTCTTTTTAAAATATGTGTCAATATTTGGTTTATTTTTTAATGAGTACTTTTGGACTGACTTTTAATAATACGTAAAAATATTAAATTTTAAACATATCAAATAATGTAAGATGAACTACAACAACTGCAGGGGGTTCAATAATAGTCAATGGCCAATTTGGAAATGAATGGAGGGGAGTAAATGACGAGCTATATAGTTTATATAAGAAGAAGTAAAAAAAATCAAAGGGAAATTAGAGTAATATAAAATTGAAAAGGTTAGAATTACAACTGATTTTTAATTTTAAAAATAAATTCAAGAATTTCGAAAATAAAGAAAATGCGGAGAGGAATTTCTAATTTATATTATTAAACTAAACACATATATTTAGTTTTTCACTTTCAGTATTTAAATTATATGTATTTAATACCTGTCAGTACCCAAATAGTAGTCCCCTTTCTGTAATGATTTTTTATCATGTTAATAATCTGTATTTTGAATTCCTGAGCGAAACAATCCAGTTATCACCTATGAAAATATCACATTAGAAATATTTAAAGAATTCGGAAATGTCATAGGTAACCTCGATATCTTAGTGGCTGGTTAATTGTCAGTTATTATTGTTGTTGTTTAGTATGCAAAGTTTAGTTGTTGACGAAAAATTAGAATTTGACGAAGAATCGAATGAATTACAAGAAATTGAAGATTTTTATTAATAAAATTTATTGTTGATTTTGTGCTAATTTTTATGTGATTTAAATGATATTATTTTGATGTGTTATTTCTTAGTGGTTAGTAACTAGTTGTTGGTACCTGGTTGTAAGTATAAGGGTGTTTCCCTGAATAAACGCATCTATAATATGGGTTGGTATGTACAACCAATTATAGATGCGTGTTTATTTATGATGGAATAGTTAATTTAACTACATGTAATCAGTTTATATTTCGGATTTAGGTGTATTTTAACTATTTTTATTTAGCCATTTTAGAAATGGCTTTCGAGTATTTTTGTTATTTAGAAATAAACTTTATGGTTTGGATTTTGATCCATATAGATATGAGATCATTATTCAAGCTCTTAAATAATAATTTTTATCAACATTTATTATAAATTATTTTTAATTAATTTTTCAAGATTTTTAGATGTTTATGAATAAAAATTTAAAAATTTATTGATTAAAAAACATTTGATAAATTACACTGAAAAAATAACATTTTTAGTTGTTATTTTGTACAGGATTTAATGAATAGGGTAGGATGCTTAGTAAATAGACATGGTTGTTTAGTGTATGGAATTGCTTACTTAATGAATATAGGTTGTTGCTTAGTTAATGGTACTTGCTAGTTTGTATCTAGGTTATTATTAACTGGTTATTTGTAAAAGGTTGTTAGTATCTAGTGGTTTGTACTTGATTGTTGGTACTTGGTTGTAAATATTTAGTTGTTATTACCTGATTGTTGGTTGAATTATTATTATTATTATTATTATTATTATTATTATTATTATTATTATTATTATTATTATTATTGACTTGAAATATTTTCACAAAGATTTGCATTAAAAATTAAGTTAGAAAAGTATTACATTAAAATTTGGTTCAAAATTTACATTTGAAAAATATTTCATAGAAATTTATATTAAAATTTATTTTTGCAAATTATTGCATTAAAAATTTCATTACTTTTTAAAATTTCTCAGAAGACGTCGTTTCTTAAAAATATCTTACATTAATTTACTTAATTTAAAATTGTTACTTTAATTTCTCAGTGCCTTAATTTACTTGATTTTAAATATAATACCATAATTTCTCAGAAGACGTCGATTCTTCAAAATATGTTATATTCAATGCATAACTTATTTACTTTAATTACTCAGAAGATGTCGATTCTTCAAAAAATCTTATAATAAATTCCTGTACAAAAATCATGGAACCAAAATACCCCTTCAATATAGTGCTTCAGATTGACATAAAACACTGTAGCCCTCTGCACTCTAGTTCATTTATATCTGAAAAAATCCTGTGACGAAAAAAGTGCTTCAAATTCACATTTACATTGCTGCAGTGTGTTGATGCTTCTCATTGACATAAGGGGAAGGGGGTTATCGGATGGTCATGCTGCAGTGTCCGAATATCTACCTACTGATGGTCATAGAAAATTCAATAATTCCATTGCCAGGGAATATCGAAAATCACATTTGTACTGTCTTACTAAATATATAAATAAACAAAAATGTGGATGTATATTATAATTTGCCAATTTAAATAATCTGTTGTCAAATTCAATTAAAATTCATTGCAAGTTTAATCATTCAAATCTTCTTTATAAATTGCAGATTCCAAATGCCTGAAGACATATTTCGATTTTTTTTTCAGTAATTAAAAATTTCCATTTCAACTTTAGTTCATTAAATCCAAATTTTTGTCAAATAATGAATTTATTTTTCATGTTTACATTGTTTTACTTCAGTAAAATAAAAATAAATATTAATAATTAATAATTCAGAAATGTTTTTAATTCAAATGTTATCGACATGCCTAAAATTTTATTTGGTAGGACCCGAGTTTTGTGGAGTGATGTAAAAAAAATAATTGACAATTATAATTTATTTAATGAAATATATAATGAATATCATTCCGGATCAGCATTTTCAAAATTTTTTTGTAGCATTTCAAATCTATTAACCGCTCGATATGTTTAATATGAATGTTGTTATCATCAAAATCGACAAACGCAATATGGACACCGAATATTTTTAGTTCTTCGACAAAAGTCCCAATTATCCGGTATTTTTCTCCTGCACGAATAATGCCTTCAACCACCTTGCCCCTACTTCCTAATTTACCTAATATTTCTATAAATTTCTATAAATATTACACATAAAATAAACTTTAACTTTTCAATTATTATTTTTGCCCCCCCCCCCCCCTCAAAACCCGGTTCCTACCTCTTATTTTAAATTTAGCTCGAAATTTGTAATATTTAAAAAAACGTTTAAATTCCGATTATATAACAACCAATTTATTTTAAAACTTTCATTGAAAAAAATTGCAAATTTACAAATATTGGGATTCAAAATTAGTTTTAAATGCTCTATAATCTATATATCCATTTATTTACACAGCTTTTTAATTTTAGAAATTTTTTTTAAAAATTAAAAATTTTAATTAATTTTTTTAAATTTACAATTAGAATATAGTTACAAAAATATATATTAGTTTGTCAAATTAAAGGTGAAATTTTTTAAATTTCTAAAAATTTGTGTTGTAATAAATATTTATAATCAATGGATGTTCTTATGGGAAAGTTATACCAATTATGGGAAAGTTATACCAATTATGGGAAAGTTATACCAATGATGATATCCTCAAACTATTTTACTAATGAATCAGACTTGGAATTTTGTTTTAAAACTGAAAATGGTTCAATATCCAAAAATTCTCATATAAAGTGTTCAATTATCATTGAAAAGCATATTTTTACAAATGAAAAGGGAAAAATTAAGAAAAAGTTTAAAATTTCCAATTCACAATTTCTATTAAAATGGATAAATTGTCCCAAAAAGCCAAACTTGTTTATGAAAGATATCAGTGAAATTGGATAAAATATGAAAAAAAAGGAAATGAGATTAGTTATTATTTACCAACAAGATGCTTTTTCTACCGTCAATTTGTTTTACAAATATAATCTTCAAATATGGTCAGTCTCTCTGTAACCCAGAGGTCCATGATAGTTGTTTTATTAAAACTCGTATGCATTAGTGAAGCCTAAAGTTATTAAACATATGAATTTATTTTATGTATAAGACTTCCTAACATAAGTGCATTCCAGGTTCTACAAATTTATTTACCCCCTTACAGCTACAAAGGCAGTTTCCAAAGACATGTAGGTAAAGCATTTTTAATTACATTTCTACTAGCAACCAATATATCATTTACTTAAGCTGAATACATCTAAGAGGTTCAGACAAGATTAGAAGTGTTCAATACAGTCTTTAGATTCAGAACTCTCCTTCAGATCTGGAATGGAACAGCTTAAATATGTAATCACTCACAAATGCTGATTTAAAACATCTTTCAAATATAAAACATTTTAGGTTTAAGAGTTTTTCAAAAAATAAACCCAACAATATGTCACCTCATTCTATGTAATAAAACAATAAAAAACATAAATAGCATCAAATTTGAAAATTGACATCCAAAGGCAATTATTGGACTGGATTCTGATTTTGATAATGGATAAAATTCAATTGTATTTGTTTTCTGACTATGATCTAAAAAGCGAATAATAAATCTAAATGAATTAATAACATTAAATTAAATTTAATTACAGCTTATGAAAATAACAATTTATATATTACAATACTGTTATGATTTTCACGAAATGAAATAATTATTTAACAAAAAAATTATTTTATAAATCTTATAATTTTTTTAAACTTTTATCATTAATTTTGGCAAGCTTATTTTGTAAAAATCGAACTTTATATAAGGAATAATAGTGATTATAATGTTTTGTTTTAATATTAATATTTTCATAAATTTTTTAATTTGATATAATTATTAAGAGAATTTGAGTTTTTTATTAAAGGTGAATTCATTAGACTATATTATTACCATTTATTATTATTTTGATTTGTTCAGTGAATTGAATTGTTTATATATAAATTTATTTTTTACGCATAAGTTTAATTAAAACAAAAGAAAATAATAAAAGCAATTTCAAGTACATTTCATTTCTTATTTAACGTTTTTTCATCTTTAAGACCACAAACGTATATCATCTTTATGACTTTTCTTTTAAAGTTTTTAAAGTTTGCAAATGGAGTTCGTAATACAATATTCCTTTCATGGTCTGAAAAATTAGAAACATAACAATTTCCCTAAAGATCTTTAGGTTTGGGAATGAGTTGTGGGACCCAGAATCTAGTCAATGGTCTTTGTCAAACATATTTTCATAATATATCAATATTTTGTGTCTAAATTTTACTGGTCCACAATAATATTTTTAATTAACATTAAATATATAAAGAATTAATATATACTCATCTCTACCAAGGGGTCAAAATGACCTGTTGGTAATTTAGTCGAGAAATATTTTTAGTCGGATATTAAATAGAATAAAAGAACTTCAAAAATCAAAAAATATATTTCACTTAAATATTTATATACAATATTATTAATCTAAACAATAATTTTTAACTTATCTTAGCGAAATTTTCAAAAACTGAAAGTTTTTTTTGTGTATATTTTCCACAAAAATTTGTTTTATTTGTTGCTTTATTTTCATTTCAAATGCCCATTTAACAAAGTCTTCGTTTAGAATTTTCAACCGTAAACTCAGATTTTAAAAAATCAAATGTTTTCAATTTTTTGTTTAAATAAAGTATTTATATTTAAAAATTTTCATTTAATAAAATTTCTTTTAAATTCTTTATAATCTTTATAATCCTCATGGTTCACTACTTAACCGTTCACAATAATTAATTTTTTACATAGATTATGAGATTGATAAAGTTTTTAATGTAACAATTTATAGACAGAATTTAATTCTTTACGACAAGGATTTCTAAACTGTTGCCTGTTAAGAAAAATTATCAAAATTAAATTGAAGAAAAATTAATTTTTTCAAATTTCAAAAATTTAACCGATATGTCAAATATTATTTAAAAATTTATTTCTTGAAATAGTTGAATTTATATTTTAATTTATTTCATTTTGAATTTGTATTTATAATTGAATAAAATAAATATTTGAGTTGAATAATTGAAACTATTTAATGAAAGAAAAATTATTTAATGAAACAAATAATTTTAATAAGAAAGAATAGAAAAATATTTATGAAAATGAATCTAATAGTTTCAATAAAGGAATCTCAGAAATATTTTGTAAATTTAAATTAAGTATTTCGTTCTGTAATTTAAATTTTCTTTTAATTAATATTTTAATAATTTATTTTCTATATTCTATGATTTTTAAATTATAGTTTGTTTTTTTAAATCGTAATTAAATTATTTCAATTTTATTTTATAAATATTTAATCAATTTCTGGTTCAAATTTAATAAGAGTTTAATTTTATATAACTTTAATAATATTTAAAATTTCTTTAATTATTTAATTTAAATTTGGTATGACTCGCTGTTAGATGTCATAAATGTCACAGAAGAAAAACAGAAACAATCATTTCTACCGAGACTGTTGATTCAACAAAAGAAATGATTTTTTTTTAAATAAATTGTATTAAAAATTTTGAAATTTTATTATAACATTTTGAAAAAAAATTTAAATAACATGTTAAAATTTATTGACAAAAAATTAATAAAATATTTAGTAATTATTAAAATTTTGATTGATCTATTGTTTTTTTTTGTTTTAATATAAAAATTAAAAATTTTTAAAAATATTTTTTCTTTTAAAACCCTTTAAATATTTAAATTTAAATAAATATTTTTAATTATTTAAAATTATTAATTACAATATTTTGTTTGTTTAATCACAAATTAACAAACAAATTAAATATTTTAAATAAATCATGAATTGCGAAACATATTACGATGTTCTTGGTGTCAATTTATCATGTTCAAAATGCGAAATTCGTAAAGCTTACTTAGAAAAATCAAAACTTTTACACCCAGATAAATTGAAAGTAAATGAACCAAAGTTTTTCATCAAATTGAAACAGGCTTATGATACTTTGATAGACACCGATTCAAGAATTAAATACAACAAAAAAATTCAAAATATAATTAACGAAAGAATAAAACTAATAAAGATGAAGGAAGAACTTCAACGCCAAAATGAAGTTTTGGAAATGAAAATAAAAATGAATAAATTAATAAGAGAAGAAAAATTAGAAATGGATAATAAACTGGAAGAGGAAAATCGTAAAAGAGCAGAAACAATGAAACATTATAATGATAGAATGGCATCGAGTACTAATAAGCCTAGCAAGATTGGTATGGCCAGTTCTAAATCCAATATTAATTCTTTAATCACAGATTTTTATCGTTCTGTCCGGGAAAATGAAATTAGAACAGAAAAATGTATCGAAGAAAGTTTAAGATTGACAGAAAGAATTAATTGGAATCTTGATAACATTCAAAATTCAGCAATCTTGGTCAACAATAAATTAAAAGATATTTTTAAAAAATATAACCAAACTAATTGACATATTTTTATTTATTTTTATTTCAATAAATTAATTTTCTTTTAATTAATGTATTATTAATTATCATGATAGTAAATGTTCTTGTGAGAATGCTAAGAGAAAATAAAAAAATACATCCATACACCTTGTTTTTTACAACACTTTCACTTAAAATCATGTATAAATCGACGCGTAAAAACAGTTTCTAACTATCTCAGCGAGTATTCAAGTTTCAAAATTTTGTTTAATGAGTGATTATTTACTACATTTTTGCCAAACTTTTATGACCAAGTGGTAAGTTAGTTTGTGTGTATTGGTAATTTCAATCATTTTCGTTAGAAATTATTACTGAAATTCTAATAATAACACGATTTAATTTTAAACTTGATTTCCAAATAACTCGATTATTTAAACAATATTACTTTATAATGTTATTTGAATATATTTCAGAAGCGTCGACAGTGTTGCCACCTGTCCGGGTTTTATCAACTAAATAATTTATTTGTTACAAGACTTTTTTAAATAAAGTTAACTACATTAATTTATTTCGCGGTTAATTTGAAATCATTTCAAATTAATAGTGAAATTATTGTAGGTATTACCATATCTCTTCTCCTTGATTTTGTTCTGAACAACACGTTTTGTTTTTGTTTCGGTTGGTAAAAATCCTGTACTGAGGAAGTTAATGGAATTTTTATTTAGCAGTCCCACCAGTAATTCTTTCGTCGAACAAATATTTTTCAATAATGGGGTCATTGTGGTGGGATAAAAGGAACCATTTAACGCCTGGTCATGTTAAAGCCGAATTATTAATTTGTAACAATTTAAAAATAAAATGAGACAAATTTCGGGCTATGGCAGCATGAAATGAAAAGCTTTTAGAACTAACACGGATCAATATGAAATACAGTTTTAAAAATAAAAAATAAAATTTACATTGTCTTTACAAAATATTTTCCCGTTTTTTAAGAAGCAATCCATTTTGCATTTTATTTAATTGTAATAATAAAAACTTATTTTCGTGTTCCAATGATTTTCTTTCTTTTTACTCAAATGTTCGGGTCAAAATCTTTCCAAAGGTGGCAACACTGAGTGTCGATAATTCTTTTTTAGGAGCTACGATTTCAAACATACATTTCAACATACTGTATAAATTTTTATATAAAATTATGTTAAAAAATATCTTAATATAGATAAAATATAAGTTTTATAATCTTAATTTTCTCAAAATCAACTTATTTTTATCAGATTTTAAATTATATTAATAACAGTGCCCTTTTATAAAATCTTTCATCTCGATATTTCTAATTATTGACGTACTGCTATATTATCTGATCTATTAATTTTCCAGACAAAAATGTTTTCTGTATTGTTGCATTCAAGCTATATCCTACTTCCAATAATATACCTGCCACACCTTTTCTGCTTTGTTCTCTTAACGATAAGTAGATCCATAAAAACCTTCTTAAATTATTCTGTACTTAGTCTGTTTTCTGGCATGCAATATAGTTTTTAATTACTGATTTCACTCTGTTAAGTGTTTTTTTCGAAATTTCATTGGATTGAACCCTTGAAAATCGAAGTAGCACCATAGAATAAAGCACATAAAACTCATTATACACAAAGAAAAATGTGACCATAAATATTAATATTAATATTCAGAAATTTCTTTGTTAAATAGACATTGTCTAATGCCAACTCCAATGAGTCATACTTTTCTTCAGCCAATTAGAATGAAAAGTCCTGGATGCTGACATATAACTACTGACTCGATTTCTAATACTTGTGAATAACAAATATGACCGTTTATGCAGAATAATTTTCGAAATGTCTTATGTATCGGGGAATTTATGTTCATCAAGACATTTTGAAAAATAATTCATTACCTTATATTACCTTAATTAGATCAGCGATGCGCAAACGTTTTTGGCCGGCGACCTATTCATTTTTTCAAAAGTTTTTCTGTTTTTAGGTTGACCTACATAATTTTCAAAAAAAATCTACCCCTGGGTAGGGGAAGGGGTGAGTGAGTTAGCGGGCTTCAATCCGTCTACGTTCTTTGCGCTCCGCAAGGAATTCAAAACACGGCTTGCACTATGGTTATTACCAAAATAGGCCTACAACGTCCTTCTTTAAATAAAATTATTTGAGCCCGCCTAGCAATTGTGTTTCTATGCTTAAATGGTGTTTCTGTACATTAGAATTTAGTTAACTTCGTGTCTGTGTATTTGGTAGTTTATAGATGTGGTTAAACTACTAAAATTTAACCCGTTCTCACTCAACATCCATCAAAATTCTATTATAATGACAAAGGTACAAAAATGATAATTTCGGTTTGAATTTAACGTCAAATTTAGAAAATTTAATTATTTATAAAATCGTTCAAAAATCTGCTATATTATAAAGATTTTTGTTTTACTGCATGGGATTCTTTTAAATTCGTATAAGGTATTACAGATTTCAAATGTAGTGAGTAGCTTTTGGCATAAAACAACACTTCATGACAATAACTTTTAAAATAATTTTGATAAATTATCGAGGATAGGAAGGCTTCAGAGATAAATTTGCAACTGTTGAATAGTTGAAAAGTCAAATAACCGCATCTTCTTTTCATTTAATCTTATATTTCTTTAAAAAGGCTGTAGTAATGCGTTTCCAGAAATTATACAGCTCGTCTGTTAGATCACTTGGTAGGATAGTTTGAAAATTCTTGCCATTCATTTGAAATATTTTATTAAATAAAATTGAACTTAAAAACTATAAATGTTTAAAATGTTTTTAGCCAATAAAATTTAACTTAATTATTAAATATTAAATATTATTAAATATTAATAAAAAATAAAGTATAAATAAATATAAAAATAAAGTGTGGTGTGACATTCAACATCATAATCACTTGGACCAGTTGAAATGAAGTTTCTTTTATCATACTAAAGATGGTCAAATAAACCCAAAACTATAAGATTTATTGGGCGTTTCTTTCATACCGTTTTGTCATTTGAAATTCCCATTTAGTTGACATTTATGTCATGTCACGATTTCAACAAACTCTTTAGCGAAGAAACTATCAGCAAATGTCAACTTAAAAAATGGTTTGTTCGTTTTCAATTTGACGTTAAGGACTTCGAAGAAAAGTCAATAAGATTTATCATATATATTTTACAGCTTAACCCACCTGGTTTCTGAAATTTAAGAGGTCAACGTCTATCAGTCCACAATCAGTTATTTTGCCGTAGAAATATGACTATATCTCTTTCACAACAGGCTTCAGACGTGCAATGAAGAGTTTATATAATTATATAATGAAGAAAAATAATGTAGTGCGTCTAGCAAGATTAGAGAGAAGTCATTTATAAGATGATTTCTGTGAACAACGACATTGACATATCTCAAATAAAAAATTGGCAATTAAGCAAAATATGACAGTAATTTTTTAATATTTTTGTATATTTTTAATTAATTTTTTAATAAACTTTTGAGGGAAAACCATTAATTAAAATTCATATATTTTATAATTAATATGTAAATTTGATAATTTTAAAGTTAAATATTTTGTAATTACTTTAAAATAAACGCATTCGAGGGAAACAATTAATCTAAATAAATCTAATTAGTAAATATATAAAAAAACACATTCACACTGACCATCATCTGGCGGCACAGTTTATGTTATTGAACAAATGTTGTTTATAATACGTTATTAATTATAATTGTAATTAAAAATAAATGTTTTTGATGAATATACGTTAAATTTTCTAAAAATACCTCTAATATACGTCTAATAACACAATCAAATATGGTGTGAACGTGTTCAATAAATGAATTATCGTAATTTCGGTCAGAAACCGCGTACCAGCAGATAACACGCAACTTAATAATTTTATCGAATTGAAAATTGTATGCATAACGCGCAAACAACATTTTCCTGCTTCTGATAAAAAACCTTTTTTATGCGGTTTTGAAATTTAAAATTAAAAAAAATCGCGAAAAGTGAACGCTTTGGGCGTGTTCATATTTTGACAGTAATTATTCCCATTTATTTTCCCATTTATATATATTATCTATAAAATAAAAATAATCTATGTATGTCATTTAGTGTTGCAATTTTATAAGAAAAAGTATGTGTAAATTTGTATTATTTTTTTTTAATTTTGTGTTTACTGGTTTTGTTTAATTGTTTAATGGTCTTGTAGTTTAATTAAACTTTTAGCAGTTTTATCTTATCATGCCAAAAGAAGTAAAGAATGCGTATGATTTACTTAATATGGTTGATGCAATTAATACAATTGATAGCGACTATGATATTAACGAAGAAGAGTCTGAACCAAGTGCATTTACAGAATTAAAAATTCACGAAGGACTTTAATTAGGGCAAAAATTTGGTAACCACTTTCTACAAATTGACCTGAATGTTGATCGAGCTCTCCAAATTCCAGCGAAATGTTAATAAATATCTTAACAAGTACTATAAATTTGAAAAATGAAAATTTTAAATACATCAAAGGTTTAGAGGCTTAGAGGTCTCAAGCTTATATATAATGCCCAAGTCAGGGTACTCACACTGTTTTATTCGAATGATCTGATTATGATAGGACGATGTTGTAATCATCAAAATCATAGCTAATATGGAAGACATGCGATAACTCAACTTGAGCCAGTTGTCTCACATCTACCTTTTATGGCAATTTAGATGAATTTATGATCAACGACAAAGGATAGTTTTATCTCAAAGAAAGAGTGAAGTAGACCGCATGCCAAGCAAATGGACACCTGTTATTGAAATTGATTGTGATTATGCTTCAGAGTGATGGCTTAAACATGTTTGAGTGTTTTTTCGAGTTTGTTTTACAATATAAAAATCATTTTAATATATGACGGAAAAAAATATACCTTGACCAAATAGTTTGTCCTAAGAAATTGCTAAAAATATTATTAAGAACTTTACAAAATTTACAAATAACGTTTTTGAAGCCATTCTTAATTAATTTAATTTTTTACTTGAATACTTGATATATATTTTTTTCAAAACTTTACAAAATATTTACATTTTAATTGTCATGCGGAAGGTAACTAAACAAAGGAAATAATGTATAATTAATGTTCAATATTTTTCGGCGTCTACATATATTTGTAAATATTCATTTATTTTAAAACTTTTTTAATATTGACAGAAAATTAAAATACGAAGTAATGGTTTTATAAATGAGTATAAAATAAAAGATTCAGATATGTTATATTAGAAGAGAATTATGCAAGATTGGTCACTTCGGAAATATTTGTCATAACTTAATTATAAGTAAATTCCTCTTAAAATGTGAATCATATTCTTTATAATACTAAAACATTATTATTATTATTATTATTATTATTATTATTATTATTATTATTATTATTATTATTATTATTATTATTATTATTATTATTATTATTATTATTATTATTATTATTATTATTATTAAACAATTAAATGATAATAAAAGTCTTTTGTATATATCAAATAAAATAAAAGAATTTGAATTGAAAATTTTCAATTGAAACGAACTATTTTTATTGTTGAAAATTCTTTCATTTTATTGAATATATAATTCGCAGCAAAAGACTTAAATTTATATTTTATTATTAATAAATCAAAGAAGCACTGATAAATGATACCTGTTATTGAAACAAAAATAGAAGCTGATTTTTTCACCAAAACACTGTTAAGAAAGCATGCCCATTCTCCTTGATGATGGAATTGAACATTTGTCACGATAAGAATGCTATAATATGTGTTGGAGTTGATAATGAATTTAAACTTGATGTCGACTTCCGAACCAAATGTGTTTGGCATATTAGTATTATTGTGATACCACTTTAACGGTTTCCAATTAGGATACAATGGAATGTATGATAACATTTTCAATTCACAGGTTAATATCAATGGATGATTGTAAAATATGATATTTGCACCCGATACCAAAATTCCTGACAAATAAATAAATTGTAATATTTAGTAATATTTTAGTAATATAATACTAGTAATATATATATATTTGTGTAAAATTTCTTTTTACGGATGTCTAACATTAAAATAATATAAACATTACAAGCTTTGTGATACCCAGTGCAAATCCCAATGGTAGACTAGTTTCGAGCTTTTGGCTCTCATCAGTACTATGCAGGAGACGAGAAGATTTCTCTTCGCGCCAGGTAACTATACAATATTGCTGATTCAAATCTATTGCATACTTTTCCTGGTGAATATGATTTTTCATGCGCCATGTTTACAAGTTTGCAGATATTTTTTCTGTGATTTAGCTAATTTGCAAGTGATGTGATTTCCAGTGTAGCAGGGAAAGTATGCAATAGAGTTGAATCAGCAATATTGAACACTTACCTGGCGCGCATCTTCTGCATAGTACTGATAAGAGCCAAAAACTCGAAACTAGTCTACTATTGGGATTTGCACTGGGTATCAAAAAGCTTGTAATGTTTATAATATATATAATAAGAAATTTTTTCAATTTTCATCACTGATTTCTTTTCAAATGACATTGTATTTATTAAAAAAGCTTGACTATGAATCAGTAAATATATCAATGTTTTTCTGATATTCTCGAACTACTTTTTTGTTACAACAGTTTTGCCAGTTATTGTTTTCTTCACTTTTCTTTTTTTCTTTTTCCCTTATTGAAAATTGTGTTTTGATTATAGATTTGCTGCTGAAATTGTTTTTTGATTAACGGTTACCTAACTGCTTCAGAGGGCTACATTTATTTTTTCTGGGATTTTCAATACAAAAAAGGGCCTATAGAAAAAATGCCAGGATTTTTCTGACTATAGTGAGGGGGTCCGCTTGATCCTGGAATTTTCAATACATAAAAGGTCCTCAATAAAAAAACAGTAATTTAAGGATAAATAGGTAAATGAGGGTCTCAAATTTTAAATTAAAGTAAATCAAGGGTCTTAAATTTGAATTAAAGTAATTAATGGGCTCAAATAAATAAATTATGGATTTTTCGAAGCATAATTTTGTTGGGTCTCCTTGTCCTAGGATTTTCAATGCAAAAGGCAGTTCTCACTAAAAATGCATGGTAAATTTCTTATATATATGACTTGATATCTAAATTTTTTTTAAATAAAATTTTAAAGTTTCTAAGTGTTAATTTTAATATTTTTAATTATCAGTTTGAGTTAAAAGTTATTCATGTTTCTTAGTTATTTAAAGTTATAAATTGAACCGATTCAATTACTCCACTCTATTACAAATCCGTTGTCATCACCTGAGACCTGCTACAAAATATCTATATCAATATCTATATATGTACACCAAAGCATAACCTTATTTACAATCAGTTTATCTCTACTACAACCTAAATTTCAAGGACTGAGAACATATCCACCTGAAACCACATTTATGTGAATGATGCGGGCATCCATATGCCGACATCCCAAGAATATTGAAATAAAAGCTACAGAATCCGAAGGATGAGAATCAATCTCTCCTTAGGCCAAGTGGCCAGCCAACTACATTTGAATTAAATAAAATTTGATTTTTTTTTTTTTTTTTTTTTTAATAAAAAATTCTATAATACAAGTTGGTGTGCAAATCTATGAATGACTCATGAGTTGTCATCAGTTATTTTCATTAAATTTATGAATTTATTTTTTGGATTTTTTGTAATTTATTATTATTAATTTTTAAACTTAAATTTTATGTTTTATATTATTAGCCACATATTTTAATTTTATTTGCCCATTTGGGCTAAAATAATGAATATTTAATTAATACTGTTTTAGGTTTATATTGTTTTTTTAAGTTTTTCTCTAAATTTATAGTTTATCAAACTAAAAGAACTTTTAGTATTCATAATAACATTTAAAATGAAATTCGTTTTCATCCTTTACTATTTATTTTCTTAAAAACTCATATTTTTAAAAAACTGAATTCAGCAGTGTCGTTGACGTTTATAAATTAAATATTTGCTTTTCTAACTTTTCCATCTTCATCTCGTTGCATTTTAAATAGTAACTTTAATTTTATTTTGAAATAGCCAATAAATGATTGTATGAAATTGTGGCTTATTTGCAGTAGGTCGAGTTATTTTAAGTTGGAGAAAGATTTATGAAAAATAGTTCAACATGAAAATTTAAGGAGCTCCTAACGAAGAGAAGAATTCTCCAGATCCGCGACACAACAAATGTAACTATGTTATTATAATAATGATAAAATTTATTATTGTAAAAATTCTATTTCAAAAAATTTAGTAAATTTTCAAATCTTTTATTATAATTTGAAATCATGGTTGATCCCTATTTCATAGTCATGTTTATACTATAGTTTGTAAACAAAAATTAAATAAACTTACTAACCTTTTATTTCTAATTCTGATTTGTCAACGGAATCTAAAAAATAAAAACAAAATAATACACTTTTTATATAAATTTATTTTTACATACATTCATTTGGTGCAGTAATTTTCTTAAAATTGATTTGAGATTTATATTAATAATATTTTATTTTTTTATTGTTTTAATTTTATTATATTTTATATATAATATAATATAATTATTATTCATTAATTTTTATATTTCGAAATCTTTTATTTGTAAAAATTTTAGCAATAAATTTTACGATTATTATTTGACAGATTTATTTTAAAATCTACATAAAAATCAAATATAAAACTCCCAAAAAATTTTGATACCGATTTATTCTTTGTGTTTATTTAAGTGATCCTGATACACAATATAAAGACAGATATTTAAAAAAAAACATGATCGGTTGTCGTAAAAAACACGGATTGAAGTTGTACGCATTGTTGCATTTGAGAGGTTCTACGCATTGAATTATTTTAAATTTACTTTCTTAGAATGAATTTAGATAATTTTGCTGACTTTCATTTACAACATTCATTCAAAAGGTCCAATTTTAAATGGCTTGAATGGTATATGAGAGAAGTAATGAATAACATACTTTTTATTCATTTCAGTAAAACAGTATTTTTGTATAGATATTTATTTTTAAAGAAATCATCAAGTATCTTTTTATATTGACACCCTTAGTCATCCAAAGCTATTTAAATCTTTTACGTATCAAATACAATTTGTATTACTCTAATATATATGTCAGCCTTATGCTTTTGTAAAATATACAAAGATCTAACAAGTTCACATGAAAACTTCTATAAAAACATTTTTATGCAATATTTTGTTTTTTATGTTGGATTTTCAAATAGAAACATACGTGTTTTTAATGATATATGTTCTTCATTGGCTAACGTGTCCTCCGTGTCATTGAGGCGTTAAACAAAANCAATATTGCTGATTCAACTCTATTGCATACTTTCCCTGCTACACTGGAAATCACATCACTTGCAAATTAGCTAAATCACAGAAAATATATCTGCAAATTTGTAAACATGTCGTATGAAAAATCATATATATGCGTGTGTGTGTGTGTGTTGAGGTCCGTAAATTAAAATAAATTTAAATGAAATTTAGGTTAATAATTTAAATAAAAAGTAAGTGAAGAAAAAAGACAAATAGTAAAGGATATTACGATGGAAGCAGTATAAGAAAATACCAAAAGCAATTACGAAAGTCAAGAATCCGGAAATCCGAGAAAAATCAATAAATTGTAAAATCATCGAAATCGAATTGGGAAAACGGGACAGGTATAGATTAGCTAATGGTCAACAAGATGATGATTAGGGATTTATCGGAAAATGGGTTAGGAAGGGTCGAAAAACATTCAAATGTATGAAAACAGAAAACGTTAATTAATTAATTAATTGGCTAATGGAAAACCCGAGCTAATGGGAAACCCGAGCCAATGGAGAACCCGAGAGATGAAGGAAACCCGAGCTGGGTAAACAAGAAGAAAAGCAAACAAAAGGAAGATTTGGGCCCATTAGCTTGACACAATGATTAATGGGAAAAGAGTAAGGAGAAGATAGCGCGCGTAGGAAGACCGGTAGGGCCATTAATTATCTGGATTCGTTGGACCATTATGGGTGACAGCCGAAGCAAATACGTAGGAGCAAATGTCAAACGAAAGATTGGCTCGGCAATAACCATTTGTCATCCTGATTTCGAGGAGTATATAAGCAAATGGAAAATCAGAGAAAATTGGCATTTTGCCTCAGGTAGGGTAAGAAGAATCGAGAATAGTCGAGAGGTAAAAACGAATTTAGGGAAGTAGGGAAAAGAAGAAATAGAATTAAGAATACGAAAAGGTGAAAAGGAATCAAACCAAACAGAAACCGAGGAAAACGAGAGTCAAGAGAATCGAAAGGATCGAAAGGTGAATATTATTTGTTTGCAAAGCATCAACGCCGAGCGGAGAATCGTATAAAACTTTGATTGGTAATTGTAGCGTGATAATAAATTGTGAACCTATTGTTTCAATATACGTTGGGTCGTTCATTGTTTTTGATTTAAAGAACACAGGAGTCAGAGAGAACCGACTTGAAATAATCCAAAACCCAACAATTATATAAAATCTATTTATTTGTAATTAATAAAATTATTTTTCAAAATTACCGTGTTTTCCGGCGTATAAGTCGTACCTGCGTAAATTACCTATTTTTCCGAAAAGATTATCATATAAGTCGCACACTAAATCTTTTAACTTATTTCGCTGGTTAAAAAAATTTATCATAAATGTCACTGCTTTTTATTAGCCACATTCGTCTTTAAATTGAATAAGAGAAGTGACTTATACGCCGAATAATACGGTATGGTAATTTTTGTTAGTAATTTCTAATTTTATGCTCTAAAAATTTTATAAAATGTTGAGGATACCTAAATTACAAAATATAAATAATCATTAAAGGCGTAACACGATTGGAGGAAATGATTATGAATGAATGGGGTATTCTTCTGGAACTCGGTAAAACAAGAATGGAAGAGCGATGTTGAAAAGTGAGAAGGTAACAGAAGAAAATCAATAAAAACAGACAAGATCATTCTTAATTAATAAATACAAGTGCAAAAGAAGCGAAACAGAAAGCAAAACAAAATTTGGATGACCCACTCGATATAGAGAGCGAAAAAGACATGGGATTGCCGAAAAATTGGATTGTAAAAAATGCATCTATCTCGACAGCTGTCAGGGAACGCAGATTGCCAATGGAATAAGTGGGGGGAAAAAGAATGAATTATCAATAAGTGCCAACACATATTAACAGAAGGAAAGAAAAAATTGGGCCATGAGAAAATTGCGACGATATAAAACTTGTGACAAAAAAAGAAAAAATTTGTTACAAAGAAATTTGTGAAAAATATGAATTTACGAGGAGAGTAAAATAAAGTGTTGAGAACCAAAAAACAGTTGAAAGAAACTTTCGTATTGAATTAGTGAATCAGAAGTAGTTGCTAAACTCAAGTTAAAAGCAATAATATCAATTTTGCGAATTGTTCATTACCGACAGTAGTCAAGCGATCGTGTTCTTAGAGGATTGTTATTGTTGTGCTATTCATCCCGGATGGTTGTAATAAGCATTTCAAACATTTTAGGTGTGTTGAAAATTGGTATTGTTGAATTTGTTGTAATACAATTGTGTGATAATCATTAAAGTTTTACGTCGTTGGGATTTGTCATTGTCGTTATTAAATAACGCTCTCGGAGTCAGATAAGTAATTAGCCAGTTAACAATCACCGACAATATATCCAACAAAAACAATAAGTTATTATTGGTGACTCTGTTGGGCTCTGCAGTATGTTTCATTACAAAATATTCTACGTTCCCTTACGCAATTATAACAATCTTCGTAACACTAATGCTAAATATTATTACTATCAGTGAAATTCTTGATTTTTTTCGTCACTTTTGATCTGTTTATAGAAATTTTATTTTCATTTATTTTCATTCGGACAAGTAGTTTAAATAATCTTTTTATTGTACTTAACTTGTTAAATACAATAAAAATAAATTTGACTTGTTCCAAATTCCAAATTAAAGCATAATATTGTTCTAAGTACATATTAAAAGAAACAAAAATAAAGCTGTTTAAATTATAAGCTCAAAAATTGTAAAGATTAAAGATTAAAAGATATTTCAGAGTACTAACAGAGTTTAAGGAATTATTGTTTTTATTCACTAAAAAATAAAAGTTACATTTCCTACATTTGAGAAATTTGAGAAAGTATTTAGTAAGTAATAATAATAATAATAATACTAATAATAATAATAATAATAATAATAATAATAATAATAATAATAATAATAATAATAATAATAATAATACTAATAATAATAATAATAATAATAATAATAATAATAATAATAATAATAATAATAATAATAATAATAATAATAATAATAATAATAGTAATAATAAATATTTATTTGTCAAATATTTTCTCAAACTCCGTAATTAAAATGAACAAAAGAATGCAAATTAGGGTATATTCGAAAGCTATGATATATATGCTCTTCTCTAAAGAGAAAAAAGGTTGCAAAATTAATATGATGTGATTTAAAAAAATATTCCGCATCTCGGTCAAATTATTAAGTTTAATAATAAATACACAAAGAAAAAGAAAATTCAAAATTGAAAAATTGCATTTTTATAAAATCACTTTAAAAATTAGTTTTACTTTTTCTGCAACTTGATCACGTCGGTTTCTATAGAAATTGAGACAAAATTAAAAATATACATTTGAGAAACTTTTTTCATTTTCTCAGGAAAGGTTTATTCTGTTTGAAGCGCAATTAATGTTAATTTTTACACGCATTAATGATAGAAAACCATGTAGGGTGTGGACAAAAAGTTTAGTGTCGAAAATCTTGAAGTTTGGTGTAATGCCAAAATATCAGTTTTAGAATGAACGCCATAGGAAATGTTTTTTATTTTAATTTTCGATTTGATATATAATATTTTGCAGCTTTTATCATTAAGTCTCTATAGAGCAGAACAGCTGAATCTTTTGAATATTTTTCGCAGTTTATTAGAATAACTAATCATCCCGGGTTCCATAATTATGCATTCAAAATTTGTGGCATTTATCCTTTACTATACTTTTAATGTAAATTACTCTAATTTCATTTAGAATTTACAAATCTTTATTATTTTAAAAGATCTTACATTTTAACATTTACTATTTAATCCACCGAAACGGTTAAACAAAAAATAACAAACTAATATAGACCACAATTTATGATTTATCCATAGAATTATTGATACAACAAATATATTTCTAATTGATCATATTTATATTTTGGTTTGATCTTTGATTTTATTTTTAATTCAATCATTTTCATATTAATATTTAATCAAAACAATATATAATGTACACGATATTTCGGCACAGCCTTTGTCAACACTTTATTTTCTATTTCTAATTCAGTCAGGATTGACCACTAAAAAGGCTTGGTTATTAAACTTTTTCTATAAACTAATCTATTAAAACAAGAAAATAAAGTAAGAAAATGAATACATAATGAATTATTTATTTTAGTTAGCGATTAAACAATTTATCATAAAACAAAAATTATTTATAGCCTTGGCAAATTTTTAAAAATTTGCTTTTTTCATGCGAATCAAAAAGAGTAATCTTTCATAAAAATGCTTTTATTGTTTAAAGAAATTAAATAATTAATTAAATAGCATATTGTATAATTTTCTTGTAAATTGATACGTTTACTTATTTTATCTCTAGCAATAGAACAAAAAATTATTTAAGCTCAAAGACAAGATAATTGAATTCATTCCACAACAATAAATTTGAAAAATACTAATTCAATTACCCATAGAGATTTGCTATTTAATCTGATAAAACAATACGATCTGATTCAAACAACATTTAAGAAATATTTAAAAATTCTTTTTGAAATCCAATTTAAAACTAAAAAGAGAAATGTTTTCATTGTTATGATAAAAATTATTATTTGTCTAGATACTTTCTGATTTATGGCTTGAGTAAAAACTCAATTAATTTGTTCTTTTGGTCTTGACCCTTCTATGAACCTCTAATCAGTTTGAAATTATTTATTACGCCTTCAAAATTTCATTTGTCACCGGTTACAACGTTTTCCCTCGAAAAATATTGATTTTTACTTTTCAAATTTTAATTCATTTTTAAATTGATTTTGACAAATTTGTTATTTTTATTTTTATTTCATATATTTTCTGTATCTCCAACATTTCATATTTATACAGTTCTTGTTTAAACAAACCTAAAAATCCACAATCTAATTTTATAAATTGTTATAACTTAAAGGGTTGAATATATGTCTTAAAATCATTTAAGCTCTGTGTAGTTTTGTCCACTTAACTGGTTTAGAACCTTGATAACCATCATCAAATGTTTTCGAATGATCGTTCTAATTTATCAAAAATTTATTTTTCCTTTAAAACACATTTCTTCGAATTTTCTCTGTACTTGCTCGTTTCGCTTTTAAAAACTACTGTTTCAAATTTCAGTTAAAACATTTGTATCATTAGCAAATCGCCCTTTGCCGTATAAATTGTATTCATATATTTTATATTTATTTTCCATCTTATCTAAGCATGTAATCGAAAATTTTAACGAATGAAACAGCAGAAAAATTGAGAAATATACAAGTAACCCTCCTACAATGCGGTAGATAGGTTCCTAAAAAATGCCGCGTTGTAGGAGGGTTACCTGTATTTGATTTTTATTATATGTTAAATATAAAACAAAATTATGATCGATAGTCAATAAAACAAAAATGAAAGATAATGAAAAGTGAATAAAAATCATTGATGAAGAAAATAAAAATTATTATTGATAGTATAATTTATAAAAAAATAACCCAAAACACGCTATGGTCCCAGTATTGCCATTTTATTGAACCAAAAAATCCTGAAATTGGCGACTTAAATTCAATTAAAATAAATATTTCATTTCTATTATTCATATTATTCTGTTTATTTTATAAATTTATTTCAAAATACCGACAAATAAAACTTATATTCCCACAAGTTGTTTTAATAATCAAGATAATTACAGCCGCATAATGTATTATAATAATCATAAACTTTCAAATTAAGCTATAAAGCAATTCATTAGACTTTTTAAAGTATTTTTCATAAATATTATAAATATTTTAAATAAATTTTATTTTATTAAAATCATTTTCGCCATTGATCAATTTCAAGTTTTACTTTTCGTTTCAAATTTCCTTTCAAAAGATACATGAATATTTTGTTTTATTGATTAATATTTTATAAAACAAAATATTGATCAACAATCGGTAAAGAAATGAAGGGAAAGGAAATTTTGATTATTAATAATAATGAATAAAAATTTAATTAGAATACATTTATACAAAATGTTTTCTTAATAGTAGCATAAATAGGGTTGCCATATACTAACAAACTAAAAAACTATACTAAAAAACAAGGAAGTAAATAGATTTGGGGCCCATGCTTTTAAAAAGAAGCCCTTTCCTACATCAAAATATTCATACTAAGGATTAGCGGCCTTTTATACCTCGCCCCTTCACAGCCCGGTTCGGTATACTCATCCTATTATAAAAACTTCGAAATTACATGGTGTCAATTTTTCTTTTAGTGCAGACTGGCCAGAGAATTCTACATGTTTCATGAAGTAAGAAATGCCGTCAGATGATATATTCAAATGAGAAGGATACATGTCATAGAATACACAATGCTCACATTTCTTGTTTCGCTTTATCCTTGTAAATTTCTCAGAGAAATCATTGCGATACGAACACTTATGTTTTGACATGACCTTAAATTTCTGAATAGTTTAACGGGTGAAATAGAAATAAAATGGAAGTAACGTGAGATAGGGTGAAAAAGTAGCGTAAATATATAGGTGGTATAATTAGTGTATTTAAGACTACAGTGCGATGACTTTCAAAACATCAACTGCATGTCACCTAACTAATCAGCGTAAAATAGATTACATGGTAAGGGCAATCATGAGGCAAAGAAAGACGCAATCCGGGATTTATTATATTATAAAGAACTACACGTAGAAACACAAATTCAAAATTGTTTATTTAATGTTAGTGCACATTTCCATAAGTCACATAAAAGAAAATAAGAACACACAAAAATTATAATTATGAAAAGGAAAATAATTATTTCAAAATGTTAGTAATAAAATTCAAAAACAATAAAAATCAAATACAGGTAACCCTCCTACAACGCGGTTTGTTACAACGCGATTCATAAAATGCGGAAATTTTCCTACAACGCGGCATTTTTTAGGAACCTATCTACCGCGTTGTAGGAGGGTTACATGTATAACAAAAAATATGTAATAGAAATATATTTTAGTGGGAGCCAGATTTGATTCAGCGAAGAGACGCATTTGCCCATCATTAGTTTTTTACAGTATCAGTCACACACATACACATGTTGGGTTTTTGGTTAATTTAAGTCGGTTACCTCTGACTCCTCGTGTCCTTTAAATCAAAACAATAACGACCCAACGTATATTGAAATAACAAAATTCACCTTTTATTTCTTTAGATTCTCTTGACCCACGTTTTCCTCTTTTTTCTGTTTGATTTGATTCTTTTTCACCTTTCCGTATTCCTATTCTATATCTTCTTTTCCCTTATCTCCTTAATTCGTTTTTACCTATTTCTAACTCGGTTTCTTCTGACCCTAGCTGAGGCAAAATGCTGATTTGCTCTGATTTTCCCCTTCTTTATATACTCCTCGAAATCGGGATGACAAATGGTTATTGCCGAGCCAATCTTTCACATGACATTTGCTTCCACATATCTGCTTCGGTTGTCACCCATAATGGTCCAACGAACAAAAATAATTAATGGTCCGTCCGGCCTTTCTACCCTCACTATCTTCTCCTTGCTCTTTTCCAATTAATCATTGTGTCAAGCTAATGGGCCCAAATCTTCCTCCTGTTTACTTTACTTCTTGTTTACCCAGCTCAGGTTCCCTTCATCTCTCGGGTTCTCCATTGGCTCGGGTTTTCTATTAGCCAATTAATTAATTAATTAACGCTTTCTGTTTATACACATTTGAATGCTTTTCGACCCTTCCTAACCATTTTCTGATAAATTCCTAACCATCATCTTGTTGACCATTAGCTACTCTATACCTGTCCCGTTTTCCCAATTCGATTTCGATGATTTTACAATTTATTGATTTTTCTCGGATTTCCGGATTCTTGACTTTCGTAATTGCTTTTGGTATTTTCTTATACTGCTTCCATCGTAATATCCTTTACTATTTGTCTTTTTTCTTCACTTACTTTTTATTTAAATTATTAACCTAAATTTCATTTAAATTTATTTTAATTTACGGACCTCAACACACACACACACACGCATATATATGATTTTTCATACGACATGTTTACAAATTTGCAGATATATTTTCTGTGATTTAGCTAATTTGCAAGTGATGTGATTTCCAGTGTAGCAGGGAAAGTATGCAATAGAGTTGAATCAGCAATATTGTATATTTAACTGGCGCGAAGAGAAATCTTCGCGTTTTCTGCATAGTACTGATGAGAGCCAAAAGCTCGAAACTAGTCAACTATTGGGATTTGCACGGGGTATCAAAAAGCTTCTAATGTTTATATTATTTTAATGTTAGACATTCGTAAAAAATATTTTACATCATTATATATACTATGACTTTTGCCTAAAATGAACAAGAAAATATGTATATATGATTGTGTGAAATAATTGCTTTTCAAAATTTCACAAGAACTAATAAAATCTCCATTTCTCAAGAGTTTACTTTGATATGAAAATCGAACAAAATATAATTATTAGGAAAACAAATAATTTTAAAAGTAATTTTAGTAAAAAAAGACATTTGTTTAAATGCAAGCAAAATGTCACAAATATGACATTTAGTTGGTCAATGAAAAAGGAAAAAATATTTAAGATTTAAAAATGAAAATATAAAATATTTTTAAAATAAGTTAATTTTTTTTATGATAATAATGTTTTCGAGAGACAAGTCACCAAGAAAAGTAATAAAAGAAAAGAATAAATTTCAACTGGAAACAACATCAGCTAAATTTTAAGATCATCTGATAACCGAAAATAATTTATTAAGAAATAGATCAAAATATTATTTTAATACTATTATACAGTGTCGTAGCTAGAAATTTTGGGCCCCTATGCATTTGCTTACTCTTGCTATATGGTAGCTACGCCACTGCTATTATAAATAATATAAAGAATATAATAATTAATTTTATAATAAAAATTTGTACCTGAAATATGCAAAGTGAAAATCTTTTCTAGGACCGACTGAAGATTGATTTGACAAATATATTGTCCAGAATCTGAATGAGAAACATTTTTTATCAGTAAACTCCAATCGGATTTATTTGATCTTATTATTGAGTATTTCCAAGGATCGTTAACAATTAAACCTACAGAAATTTCACTGATCCCGTCTTGTCGCCACCAAGATATCTAAATAAATGCAAATAAATATGTATATAAATGGAAGATATAAGGATAGCTTTTCAATTCATTAGACGGCGTATTACAATCAAAACAAAAAATATAAAATTTTGTGTATTTATTAAAGGAGCATTTATTAAAGATGAGAGATCGTGCAAAAGTTTAAAGTACAATTCAAGGTTTCGTTGAATTGGCAAGTCAAATCCCCAATGTGGCAAACCTATTAGATCATATATTATTAACAGAACTGTCAGTAGAATTTGAAAAATGTAAGCAGTGATAATATTTTGAGTTCCTTAAATTTTGAATGTAATAAATGTCTGACTCATTGTTTGATTCACAATTTTATGGTAAATATTGATTTTCCCCCAATCAACCATGCGATGATTTATTATTTTTATACTATAATTTTAATAACCAGAATGAAAATGAATCTATATTTTGAGAAATAATGATAAGAATGATTGGCCGGAAAATAAATTTTATGTTAATTTTAAATCTTATGTAAATTCTTTAAAAAATGTATTTTATATAGATATTATAATATTGACGGTAGGGACCTTTTAACAATATTAAATTAAATATTTAAACATTTTAATCGCTGTTTAACGTCATTGCAGAATTAAGTGTTATTTCGAAACTGATTGCTGACAAATTGAATTAAAAAACTCTTTAATGAAGGTAATAAAAATATCATGTGTCAATGGTAGTATGTTAGGAATTTCAGGAAACGTTTCTTTACGGGTATAGTTTAAAATCTCCTCAGTTCGAAGGCAAAATTTGGCAGTAATAATAAGGATAAAAAAACTTTAGATGAGATGATAAACATTGGAAGTTGCAATCCAGTATATGAAATTTTCTGATAATTATATGTAATAAATGGGATATAGGCAAAACACAGAATTTAAACGAGTTGTGACCCGATATCAAATAAATTTCGGTAAAAATCAATCTATGAAGAAAAGTTAGAAGAAATTGTTAAAAATTTGGAGGAAAATAAAATAATAAAGAAATGTGAATCACCTTGGTATTCTCCAATTTTATGTGTCCCAAAAAAAGAACTTCTGACATACGAGTGTGTTAAAAGTTTAGAGATTATTAAAGAAATTTCAAAAACTTCACCGCTATCTGTCAACACATTTGTTGAAGAGAAGTAAAAATGAACTTAAATTAATATTATTGAATTAATACATTTAACCTAAACTGTTTCAGATATTTAGAAAATGGTAAAAAAGGTTAATAGAAGCCATGAGATGCAACGAAAATTACTACAAATTTGGCAGACAAACAAGTATGGAGTCTAATCAATAATTGTTAATATCATATTCACCGACAAACCCAGCAGAAAAACGATGTTGCTGGCATTACGCAAACTCTGTGGCAAGTTTTTAAAGAAAAATAGTAAAAATTAAAAAAAATTCATTTAAAAATAGAAAATTTCCGAATTCATCAGAAATAATTTTGTTAAGTGTGGGAAATTTCCGACACTAATGACAAATATTTTGTTTCAACAATGAATTGAATTTATAGAATTTCCATTTAAAACAATATAAAAAGCATTCTAAATTAATTGTATATAAAAAAATGAATGTGATAAAACTTGCTTGCGTCATATTCTGAATCTTAACAACGGTTTCGTAGTAGAGAATGAGGCAGGATAAAATAAAACCTTTGCCAGAAAATTTCAATTTGCAGGAATTTTCAAAGTTAATTTAAACCTTGCAACTAAGATATTTATAATTTTAATACTGATTGACCGCTTTATTCTAAACCCAATGAGGTTCACGGGCACATAATAAAGTTCTTCTTTGCAAGTCCATGACAAATATGGGTATTCTTATTTTGATTTTTTACCCAAAAATACTAAATAAATTGTTCCTTAAGTGGTTGAAGATGTCTTTTGGTTGCAACTATAGATAAATATTTTCTATTTAATATAAAGTTTCGGCAATACCTTAATGAAGCGTTATTTGAATAATGTCAAATGACATAAAGATTCCATTACGATTCCACCTGCACCCTCTTTACAATTGACTGCCAATTTTTTGTACTTGATAAAGTACGCCATATTAATTCCGATAATTTTTAATCGTTGTCGTTGTCACTAACCTTGACCATGATTTTGCTTCCCTCGTGTAATTTTTTGTAATGTTAAAAATTATTGACAGCTGATGGTCAAAATATTTATTAATAAAATAAATAAATCCATAATTAATATGCAAGAAAAAATATAGTAGTAAGCTGCAATATGGGGCAGTGAGTTCTCTTGTGTGCCTTACGATGCTGGTACAATCATCGTGATTACCATTAGGATCTATGTGATATTTGACTCTGGCGTAATTCCTGAAGTGTGTTTCTAAAGTATATTTTCTATCATGCATTGAACGTGATATAGAAGACTACATTTTTACTGTTCTTCACTGTGCATGTTACCTTTCTAAGTATTGGCAGCCAGAGCTTTCCCAATGAGAGGATTTTGCAGTCGAAATGATCGGTAAAGAACTAAATTTTCAGATAGAAATATTTTTTTTAAAATATTTTTGGTGTTTTTGGAAATAATCGAAATCTTTCAATTTACAATATTGCTATAACCACTTTGATTTAGGATTTTTTTCAATATTGTTTGGTGACTTAAGTTTTCCTCTTTTTCAGTATCTTGATGAAATATCCCTTACATTTGTCTTCAGTAAGTATAGAAGTCCTTATTTAGTATTTAGAAGAAACCATTTGTTGGGATGTCTATTTCAATTTTCATTTTCACACCCAGTAGCTTCAGAAACCCGTCTTATTTATGTAATGTTTATTTAGTATAATCAAACTTTGGATTATTTATTTTACAAGATTTAGGAGATTTATAAATACCAAACTGAATTGTTATTGTTACTGAATTTCATAGAGCTGTTCTCTCTCATGTCTTTTATCTTGAGAAGAAATTCTAGACATCTATTAGAGGGGAGTAATGCATATAAATTAATGGGTTTGCACATTGTAAATAAATATAAAATTACATTTTAATATTAATTATTGATCGAATAAATAAAAATCTTTTTACAATTTTCCGTTTTAAAATAATAAAATTGTGATTTGGAAATCTAAACGAAAATAGATTTTATTTTTAGTTATTTATAAAAATTAGAAAATTTCTAACGGAAAATCTATCATGATCAAGCCACTCATATATATGTATTTTAAGTATTTTTTAATGAAGAAATATTTTTGTCGAAAATTAAAAAAAAGCACAAAACGCCACAATAAAAATTCCACTAATTTATTAATATTACTTTCCGTAATTTTACAAGAGCTGGTCCTCGCTGTTTTTATACTTACATGCAAAAATCGAAAATCAAAATTCGAATTTAAAAAAACAAATAACATAAAAATAATTAAAAAGAAAAGCAATAAACCGATTCCAATAAATAACATTATAGAATTTTCCTACTATATATAAAATACTTTTAATTTCAGCGAATAAGGATTTATTATTAACCGACACAACAACAGCTTAAAATCTCCTCGGTGTGAGTGGTTAATTTAAATGTTTGTGTCACAAGTTATATACTACTGGGATCCGCAATATACTGTTGTTATGACTCATGGAATCTAGTAGTACCTGATGACCACAAGCCCGCCGTGATTCAATCTGATTCAACCCCATATCAATTCTAGAATCTTCATTACACAAATATTTCTCAGAAACACCCAACCACTCCAATCCATTGGCATTTGTTGTGATATTTTTACACTTTTTTATTACACAATCTTTCTCCATGCCAGTATGAAGATACAATCCAACCTCACTGCTGCACTATGATCCAAACTCAATATACCCAAACTCAGCCAATACTGACATATCAACGATCAAATACCTGAACCTGCAAATCCCATCACAACTTCATCAGTCAATCCAATCTCCAATCCATTCAATCCATCCTTTGACTTTTTATGTGTATTACCCTCTTTGGTTTTGTGTTGTCTTACATTTATCATAACTGTCACCATGTTTACCCTCCACACTATTACCTTCACCTCTTTTTACCTCCAACACACTTAACTCCACCATTTTTACCACTACTGTCTCATCGCTACTACTGTCTCACCACTACTACTGTCTCACCACTATTTATATCTCTCCACTACTAATGTCTCACCACTACTACTGTCTCCCCACTATTACCGTCTTCGCACCACTATTGTCTTCCCACTACCAATGTATCCTCACTACTACTGTCTCATCGCTATTTATATCTCTCCACTACTACTGTCTCACCACTACTACTGTCTCACCACTACTACTGTCTCCCCACTATTACCGTCTTCGCACCACTATTGTCTTCCCACTACCAATGGCTCCTCACTACTACTGTTTCATCGCTACTACTGTCTCACCACTACCACTGCCTCCCCACTACCACTGTCTCCCAACTACCACTGTCTCACCACTACCACTGCCTCACCACTATTTATATCTCACCACTACTAATGTCTCACCACTACTACTTTTACTGAGCAATATATCTATATTTATATATGTACCACTCCCAAAGCATTACCATATTTATAATTCAATTATCTATAATGCAGCCCAATAATAAAGATCCTCAGTAACGAAGCAATCCAAAAGACGTTTAACGCTTGAGCCTCTGCTCAGTGTTTACAGATGTTCAAACAAACAGCTTTAGATAGTTCAAGGGTTGAGAAACTATCTCCCCTTTTGCCCGAGTGGCCTATTTGTAATTACAATAAAATTTGATTTTTTTTAGGTTAGGGTTATCTAGAGTGGTGAAAAAAATTTAAATACACAAAAAATTGAGTGTAAATCGATAAAAATGGCAAAATTTATAAAAACTTAGAATTAATAACTTAAGTACAAAAGTTCATTAAAAATTGACATATTTTGGAGGAAACAGGTATGTGCGGATGGGCAAATGATGAGATAAATACGAATACAACAATATATAAATTACTATGAGTGCCCAGAAAATGTTATTCAAAAAATACAAATTAATTAAGAAAAACATTTAAATTTAAATTTTATGTGGAAACCCGGAGCAATAAAAATCCTCATAAATCAATAATGGGACTAGTTTTTTTTTAAATCAAATTTGCTGAACTAAGACTTTTGATATAAATGCGAGAGATTCACCTACTCAATTATTTTGTTTTTAACAGAAATGCCGCTTACTTAATTGTTTTGACTTGAGAGATGCTGTTTGCCTATTTTAATTATTTTATTTTTAAAATATGTAGAAGTGAAATTTGAATAAAAGTAGGGAAACTGGTGGCTAGTTGTCAGTTGGTCAAAGATAAAACGTTTTTCAAAGATATGATTTTTTTCAAAGAATAGACAAGGAGTGAAATTTGAAGTAAAGTTGTGAGGTGTTTTCAGCTGAGAATTAAATATTTCAATGACTTATTAAGATAATTTTAAATGATAAATAATTGACTATTAAAATAACTTTTAAAATAATTTTTAAATTGAAAAAATCAACAAGCTTTCTAAAAGAAGTTTTATTAGTAAATAATTTTTAAATAAATATATTTTAAATATCGAAATTTTAATAAATGGTTTTGAAAATATTTTATTCAAGGCTGAAAATTTGTTTGAAATTATACAATATTTGATTAAATAAATACTTGAAATTATGACGTTAACTTTTGAATCGGATTTAAAAAATAATTTAGAAGATGTGTTAGCAGCTTCTAATATAGCGACCACGTATATGGATTTCTTCAAAACGTATATACTCGTGTATAAGCCGAGAAATTTTGGGCAATTTTTTAAGCTAATTTTTTCCATTCAGCTTATATACGGGTAACAAAAACCAATATTTTTTGCCAGCCAAAAAAACATACGGCTTATATACCTCGGCTTATATACGGGTACTTGATTTTGGACAAAAAATTGACTATAAAAACTCACTTCGGCTTATACACGAGTATATACGGTATTTCCAAACGATTATCATAGAGGAGATGATGTTGAAACATTCATTAAAGAATGATATAAATATTTTAAAGTGGTACAAATGCCTACTTCAAGACAAGAAGTGATAGTCGAATTACTGATCGACAAACAGATCAGAGTCATATATACAGGATTTGACCAAAATATCAAATGTTATAAGGAAAGATTGTGGAAGGCATTCGTCAAGAACACAAGTTTGGCAGAGAATTTACAATCTGCTATGTCCTATAGACAGACGAGTGAGGAGCTCGATAAATATTTTACTATCATAGATGAGTTAGTCGATAAAATATTGGGACATGAGTTAAACAAAGAAAGTTTAACAGAATATCTGCTGGTACACTGTGCGGCCGAGAAGACTTTGAAGCGAGAATTGTGTCTAAGTGACACCAAAGGAACAACGGAAGTGAATAAAAAAATCAAGAAGTTACACGAATCTCGTATAATTGCAGAAAAGATCTATGCAGTGAGAGAAAGGCCAGAACAGAATATAACAAGAAGTTACAGAGACGCGGTTACAAATCAAGCAAGAAATATTGTATCATCAAGATATATTAGCTAGCCGAGAGAGTATCAAGAAGAAAGACCGATCAGAACTAAGAACGAATGTTGTACATGTCACAAGGTAAGACATTTGAGTAGAAATTGCATAACAAAGAAGGCAGTTACATGTTTTAGATGTGGAAGACAAGGACATGTAAGAAGTCAGTGTTTACAGATACAGAGAAAGGTAGTCGAATGTTATGCGTGTGGTACCCGGGGACACGTGAGAAGAGATTGTCAGAAAATAAGGTGTACAAGGTGTAGCTTGGGATGTCATAAAGAGGCTGATTGTTACACAAATTTGGAGCGAATGAGATATCGGAGAATCAATGAGAATTTTGGTAGACAACAAGAGCGATAGCAAGCAGGGAATGGTTATCATGGAACTAGAAATGATACAAGGCAAGCAGACAAGAGATACGTAGCATTCATAGACGAACCAAGTGGTGAAAGAATAGAAGATAAATACAGAGAATTCCCGAATATCAACGCCACGATAGAAGAGGATATAGTCGGGGCAGTTTATTTGAACAGCGAAGCTGACTCCCAAATTATTAATTATTATAATAAAAGTTAAATATCATGTATTATAGAAAAAGATGTGAAAGATACAGAAAGATAAAATAATGTAATAAGGAAAGTAAACAGATTCATAAAAAAGGATTTTGCAGAAAGAGAAAGAGAAAAAATACAAATACTCACATTAGATGAATGGAAAAATGATATTATTAGTTATGATAAAATGCAAGGCCGACCAAGTGTAACTATTAGAATACAAGACCAGAATATGGAATGCTTGCTCGATACAGGAGCTACAGTAAATGTCATGAGTTGGAGCAAATTTGAGAAACTTAAAAATGTACAACTAACAACAACGACTGATACATTGAGATGTGCAAATAATAGTGTTTTAGAAACAAAGGGTAAAGCAATATTAGAAATAGGGATAAATGGTAGGAAAAGAAGATAATTTTAAATGATAAATAATTGACTATTAAAATAACTTTTAAATAATTTTTAAATTGAATTTTTAAATTTTTAAATTGAAAAATTTAACAAGATTTAAAAAAGAAGTTTTATTAGTAAATAATTTTTAAATAAATATATTTTAAATATCGAAATTTTAATAAATGGTTTTGAAAATATTTTATTCAAGGCTGAAAATTTGTTTGAAAATTATACAATATTTGATTAAATAAATACTTGGGATTATGACGTTAACTTTTGAACCGGATTTAAAAAATAATTTAGAAGATGTTCTAGCAGCTTCTAATAAGGGTTATTGAATAATATCATTTAAAAAGTGAACCAGAAAGCCGGTTTCCTTTGTAAATACCTATCTTATGACATTCTAATTGAAATGCAGAAAAAACCAATAGTATAATTGACAGGTAGAGCTGTCGGAATCTAAATTAAAAAGTATTTTCTTGCATTTTTTAATAATTTAAAAAATAATTATATTTTAACAATATGTTAACAGTTATTTATTTCGGAACAAAAACCTATATAAGAATTTTGCATGCATTTTTCATTATGTGCTTTGTGTTGGTGTGTTCAGTTATTTTTCTCTCACCTTCACAAAACCTATAATAAAGTTACTAAATTTCGGAACAATAAATTTCTACACACAGGTAAGTTTGTGTGTTCCTATAATATATATTTATTGATTTTTTTTTAGATTATAGAACTTATTAAATTTCGGAATTAGGTGTATTGTTAAAAATTGTAGTGAAACTAAATAAAATCTGTTGTGCTGGTGTCATTGTTTTAATTTAACTAGTGCACGTAGAATCAAAGTGGTACCAAATCGTATAATTAATTATGGCTTAGCTCATCAATCGAGATTTTATGTGGGAACACATGAGTCCTATGGTCGTGAAAAGTTACACACCCATGCATATATATATATATATATAATTGAGACATTTAGATTGTTTAGTTCGACACAATTTCCTCTTGTCTAGTCAATTTGAACAAAATATATATTAAAGCGCTAAAAATGATGTAACCCAGTGTTATATTGTTACAGACGAAAACAATAGCTTGATTTTCACTTGTCATAACCGATGTCAATCTTATTACTCCTATTTGATATATATTTGAAAAGTTAATATGCATTATTTTCAAAAGGTTATTTTATTGTTTATTTAAAACATTGCATAGCAACAATTTATTGATACTAAAATGAAAAGAATAATTGATCTCTGTTGGCATTGTATTCCAAATAGAAGCATTCGTCAAAGTAATAGTGAAATAATTAATAGACATTCTTAATTACGATATATTCTATACACTATTCTATACAACTTTCCAAAATTAGTTTTCCATTTAATGTAAATATTATTATTCGGTACTTTTATACTGAAATATAAATTTCATATTACATTCTATTAATATTTTGTTTTGTTCTGTTAATTGTTAATTTGAAATTTCAGGTTTAATAGGAAGCAGTTTCTCAAATTTATATTTATTTGTAACACATACAGATTGAAATATTTAAACAAATCAAATTAAAATCGTTAGACAATTTATAAATTGCCTACTTCATGAAAAACGCAAGCCCATTTCCGATTTCACGTATGTTGCAATGTGTTGTAGAGACACGAAACTAATATGCATAAAGTTTTTATTGTAAACGACATTGAAAACGATCATAGAAATATTTGCTCCAGCAGTCAAATGTTTCCACGAAAGCATGGATTTTTGATATGGCGATTGTACTGTGATTGTTGATGAACTCGCATTTGGGCATGTCGATTCCAGTATCGTTTGATGTAAAAGTATTGGACTATTTATCTGGAACAACTTTGATCATTAACTTCTTTTTGGCAATCGAAGACGTTGATACGGACAATTTCTTTGGTCGAATATAAGGTGTCGATGATCAAGTTCATCAACAGAGAGATCTCGACTTGGAAGACAAAGGTTTCAGCTTCTCAAATGATTTGCATTTGTTTTTTATAGATTTGATGTGGCTTAGTGATTGAAATAGCGAAAGATGCATGAATTGTTAATAATATTTCTTTTTTTAAAAATGTTTTTTTTGAATATTTAAACAATCATTTTAATTTAATTAATTTAAAAATATATTTTAAAGTTTAATTATTAATTTGATATTTTTATTAATGTGGAAGTCAGAAGCACTACATGTGTTGTATCCATTATCAAAGGGCAGTTGAATAAGGAATTATCATTTTGGTATTTTAATTCTGTTTTTACACTAATTGATTTTACACGAATTAAAAAGAATTTTTTCTCTTTACACGAATTGCTTTGTTTTAACACGATTTCAATATTCTATGAATTTTTTTTGATGTTCTATTAATTTTTTTTATTTTTATTTTTCACAAATTATGTATACATACATTTTAACTTCGCATTATATTCTTCAAAACTCAGTTAGATTATGTCGATTATATGCGTATGTTTTCTCTTTGGATTGGATTCCCCGAAATATACATAAAGTAAAAACATAATGTACTTTGTATGCAATTTAGTTTGGTTTTGAGAATTGAAAAGAAAAGACGTTTAGTTGTTGTGAATGTTTAACAAGTTATAAGTAAAATAAGGTGCAAGTATAAATTTATTAACCCAAATCATAATTTATCTTTTATATAATATATTTAATGAATTAAAGTGTGTAAGCACGAAAAATAAATTCTTTTGTGAACTCTAACAAGGATTTTTTTATATTTATTATTATACTTTTGTTTGTTTATTGTACTTTTGTTGCTTTTTTAGATATGGAACCAATCTTCTTTTTTTTACATTCAGCCAATATCTTTTTTACACGAATTTCTTATCGTGTAAAAACAAAATTAGGTGTAAATTTTTCATCAATGATCAATATATTATATTGCAACATCAGTATTGTAAACATTTTATTTTATATGTTTCGATACATAGTATACAATGTATTTTAGCAAATTTTTCTCTAAAAATATTCAACTATTCAACAACTAGTCAACAACTTCAAAAATAATTAATATATTCAATAATTATATATATATATATATCCTCAACAATCTTTTATTAATGTAATTAATTTTATTAGTATATTCTATATTGTATTAACACATTACTGCCAAAAATTAATAAAAAATACTTCACTGAAGCGAATATAGCGCTGAAATCTTCTCTTTTAGTCATTAGGAATACGAATCAGTGAGTACTTATTCTTTTTCTCTAAAAGCAATATTTTTTAGAGTCAACTAAACAAAAAATTTTAATTGTTTATATTTCTAATATATTTTTATATTTTTTAACACCGCCACTAGTGCTAGTATTAGACTAATGACTGGTGGCCAACGACAGACCAGTAGAATTGTGACTTATGTAACTAAAATATGGATGCCATAAATTGAAATGCTAAAAAAACAAATATGTTGCAAAACAAATATATTTTCAAAATAAATTTTCAATTTCTTTATTTGCATAGATAATTTAACAAAGAGTTATCTTGATTTTTAAACCAGGCAATCAATCACTTGAGATTTTTATTTTATTTCTTTTACGATGACTGACTTCTAAGCACTGGATTTCTCTGTTCTTTAATTATCCATTAACAAGACAAAAAAAAACAAAAGTCTTTTCTACAACATCACTAAAGATGAAACTTCAAAAGAAATAAATCAAACGAAACACTTTTCAGTAAAAACTCTATTTATCTCATACAAAAAAGAAAGAAACAATTATTATAAAGGTTTTTTAGTGTTTATAGCTTAAACCCTACAATCATGTGATAAATATTTCAATTAATTATATTAGCGAATTTCTTTTATTAAGAAACAAAAAAAAACATTTTTAAATTTTTTTGTCAAAATATTTGTACAACTTTCGAAAATTAATTTTAAAATTTCTATTTAAAATATTTTTTAAAATGGTTTTTCTTTTATTTTTAGATAAAATTTAACTGGAAATGATGAATTTAGACGAAAGCACTTAAAAGAAATTTAAAATGATTAATTAAAATGATTAATAGCTTAGCTCCTTTACTTTTTGATCTTTTTGTTCAATTTTACACTGATTTTCCTATTATCTTTTGTAGGCATCCCTCTGTGAGAAAAAAATAACGATGATATTAAAATATTAATATTCTAAGAGCAGATGTTCTTAATGCGGGCTATTTTAATAATTTCGGGCGGTTAATTTGTTAAATTATGTTTTAAGAAAATAACAATTTGATAAATAATGTGATAGGGTGCTTAAAATATTCTTAAATTGCATATTTTTATAATAAAAAATACCAGTAATAATAATGTACATAATTTTTGTCCTTCTGTGATTATTTTTTATGGAGTTGTTGTGCGCTTGTATTTTTTTTCTCACGAAAATTAATTTTTTGCTTTTCAATAGTATAAGCAGATAATTTATGTCGGTCGCTAATGATATCGAACCTTATTTCAAATAGTTATATTTATTTTTTCTATATATAAATTGATTACATTTAATATTAGACCTTAATTTGTGACTTATCCATCCGTAATTTGTGTGCTTTAGTGTAAAAAAATTTGGTATAATAAAACAACTCATAAATTTCAGAGTTTTTTTTCAAAATATGAATTTATAAAATTATGCATTATTTTTGAATATTAATAATTTAAAGTTTCAATAATTATAATCTTCAATTTACTTTCTATAAGATTGTTTTCCAAAAATTTTCATTTTCCTAAAGCATTTCCTGAAAAATTGACTAATATACACAAAATAGTGGTTTTAGAATTTTATTTGTCTTTTCTCAGTTCGTCTCTCCAAATTGGTAAATTAAAAGGCTAAAGGCATTTTTGTATATTATTAATAACTTTCCAAAATAAAATTAGTCCTTGTCATTTCATTTTCTTGACAACTTACGGTCGTACAATTTACTTCAGTAGATTCGTTTGAATCAAATTTTAGATATTTATCTCTAAATTGTTTTCAAACGAAGATATTCCATGCAATTGTTACAAACAACGAATGTTTGCATGAATATTATAGTGTTGTTTTCTGAATTAATTTTTTATCATTTTCTAAATATCCATCTAATGAAACTTTGCTGTTCTCCAAACTACTGAAAGAACAAAATTTTTACTTTCCAACACTTAAAACGCAACTTATTTCTTCAGAATGTGCAAAGAAATACAGCCCTAAGATTTCATCTTTGGAAGAAAAGTTTTCAAGGCGTTTTAGTGATTTTAAAAATCCTGATGACCATTTTGTTCTTCAGACCATGATATCGAAAACGCTTCTACTTATCTGCAATTGGAATTAACAGATTTGCAGAATGACAACATTCTCAAAGAGAATTTCAAATATATGGAATAAACAAAGTTTTATGCATTACTAAAAAGGACAAGTTTCCAAATACGCAACACTTTGCCATGAAAATATTTGTTTTATTTGCATAACTTGCATGAACATCAATAAATGAAAGTATAGATCTCAGCTGTCTGATAAAAATCTGGATTCTATACTGTCGTGTGAAATTAATTTCCAGTGGAATTAATTTCCAAAACATATATCAAACTAATTGAGGGTGTTTTTTTGCAATTAACAAAGACATTATTATTATTATTATTATTATTATTATTATTATTATTATTATTATTATTATTATTATTATTATTATTATTATTATTATTATTATTATTATTATTATATATAGTTTTATTATATATACTCCGACAAGATATTTTTCCCCATATGGTACTGCTCGCAAGGGTACTTTGTATTTATTTATTATTTTTGGAAATTAATTTTACACGACAATCTGGATTCTATACTACAGATTTCAACAAGTTCAAAAATCTCATTAAATATTATACTTTAAATTATTTTTAATAAACTATATGTAAAGTATGTATTTTTATTATGGACTTTTATTATGATTAACTAGAGTTAATAGACAGTTTCCTGTTAGTATCTCAATATAATTATTTAATAAATTAAATTTATTATCTATATTCCTATAATTTTATCATGCGGCTCGCCAACAAAAAATTAATTTCCATGACAGTTAATTTTGTGTTTTTATAACATAAGCTTATTGAATAGTTAAAATATATTTCATATTTCCGCATACAGGTAGCTCTCGCTCTTCCTTTAACTTCACAGCAAAGGGATTAATGACTCTATTTATGCCTGACTTTTGAGTTGTCTGTACATAAGTGTAAACCATTTTTCGAAAATTGTAGAAAAAATATATTATACTCATCAAATATTTTAACAATTGACATTAAATTCAAACAATCACAATGATGTCTTGCTCAAAACTTCTCGAGTATTGAACATATATTCAAGATAAGTATGCCTATACCGATGTTTACCACTGAAATATCCATGTAGATGAAATATCAAATTCCTAAATTCATTTGATTCGGATTTTAATTTACGATATTTTACAAATAAAACAACTAAAGATATATAAAAAAGAACTTGCACACCTAAAAGGATTCCAATGACAATGAAATATGGATCTATACAGGATTTCTTCTTTAAAGGCAAAACCTTGGACTGGATCCATTGAAGAATTGTGAAATCATTTTCCATATATACGAATAGGAACTTCGGTTTTTTCAATCGTTTACAGACAGAATTCCATTGTATTAATCCTTTAATATACCCGATCAACATAATAACAAACAATACATTTGTTACAAAAATAACCATATTTGTTTCGTACCAATATCTAACCATATATTTAAAGTATTCCAGAGGCCAATGAATTTCTGGAATTCTATTTTCTGACTCTGACGCAATATCTACCGGTTGGGTCCGTTCTTTGCGACGAATGAAATATGCAATATTTTCCCAAAATTTATACAAATATTTTGACGAAAAACCAAAAAGTACAAACAAATATCCGCCAACAATGACATCGTATAACAAACTCATGGAAAAATAAGATTGACAGAAATTAATTTCATTAGCAATGGCATGATTTTTCACAGATGTCATCAATGCCGATAATGGACAGATGTCATCATAAAGGTATTTAAATGTAATAACCATGAAAATTAATTTTATAACTGAAAAGAGTAAATTTGACAAAATTATTATAAATGAGAGTTTTAAATAAAAACTCCATTTGATATTAAGTTTCAGTCGAGTTTCATTTGTGTGATCTACATGTTTCTTGCAATCCAATTTTAACTTCTCCATTTCAATATCTTCAAGGGTTTCTTGTGGCATGATATTGGAAATAATACTTTCTTCTCGGTCAATAAAAGATAAATTATTTATTTAGTATTGATAATATTTTAATAATATTCTTTAACGAAAACTTTATTGTTCAATGACAGTTTTTGATGATTTTATAAAGTATTGAGTAGGGAATCTTTACGGGAAGTCGTAAGGACTTTGATATCAAAAATTTATTCTTAAATTTTATATACATTAATCGATGCATTTTCAAAGTTTCAAACATTTGGGATTATTCGAATGGGATTTTTTGGTGGTACTGTGACTTTAAAAAATATAAACAAATTATTAAAAGTGTTAATTTTATATTTTTTCTCTTCTTAATTTTGATTGGTTCATATTTAACAGAATTTTGAGAAATGCGCCAAATATATTCAAAAATTTTAATTGAAGAATTTTCCAAATTTAATTACTGCCTAATTATGATGTTTTTATTCTCCTGTTGCAAACCAAGCGTAAAAGCGACCGAAAATCACTTCATGTAATAATTTATAACATCATTTATTCCAAATGTCAAAAATTTGCTAAATTCAAAATCATGCTCATCTTATTTTTAATTCAGAATTCCAAGTTTCCACTTTTTATTTTGAATTAAAGTAATTTTTTCCACAATATAATAAAAAGCATCAAAACATCTGTTTGCATGTATGGAATAAAAGTGACTATAATATAAAAAAATACTCTTATAATATTGAAACATGCAAAGAATTTTAATATTGTTTGGAATAAAAGCTTTTACTATACAAATTGATAAAGTGGTAGAAAAAATGAATTTAACACACAAACACAGCATATCTACCAAAAAGCAGTTGATAATGACTAAATAGACATTAAATAAAATCCAGTCAATTGTGCTCTGTGTTAATTTTAATATTAAAGGTAATTCTCAATGTTAAATTCTATGTAATTAAATGATTTATTTTCTTTTTATATAAATATTTTTAAATAATTTTTAAATTTTATGATAAAAGAAGTAACACATATATATATTTATTCTAACATAAATAAAAACATACCTTGTTTCATCATAAATTTAAGATAGAACCTTTTAATGTGATGATTGTAATTTCTCAAATTACGGTGATCTGGTCTTTGGAGTTCTACATTAACTGCTTGGCATATTGCAGAAAATCTATCATTGAAGCTCATTCTGCTAAATTCATTAACTGAAAAAACTTAAACCCTTTCTCCATTTTTAATTTTACCAAATACACTGTCGGTGGAATTAAAATATGGGTTAGCAGGAGAGATATCCCCATATGTATTCATATTTAATCATTTTAAAATTAAGGATTTGGAGTTTATTTAACCCATTAACGTCCAAATGAAAACTACACGTAAAAATTACTTTTAATTGTTATTTATTATGACATGTTGGGAAAATTAGAACATATGGAGAAATATGGAGAAAATATGGAGAAAATATGGAGAATAGTTTCGTAGACTACTAGTGCTATCTCTTGTTGAAATGAGTCACTACTTCTAGGATAATTGTTATGTAGATTAATGATATTAAATGTAGCTTAGTGATATTAAAAGTAGGTATGTATATTATGAAAAAGTTTGTGGAGCCCAGCCGAGTAACCTTTAAAAATACTGTCTTGGGACAGCTGGGGGTGCTTGTATGTAATGTGTAACACAAATATAATAAATTAACAACAATATAAAAATTATACAACTTTTATTATGAAAAATAAAATAACGAAAATACACACTTTGTTCTTGGTTATTTTCTGCAAGATTTTGAGGTTTTCTTTAAGCTTTATTTATGGATAATCTCAACTTGGAAAATATAAAATTCGAGAACACTTGTATATAGTAATTAAGTTATTAAAGTTCCAAAATTGTCTTTTAACGTTAAATATATTTTAAGATTATTTGTGTTTGATTTATTTATTTTTTTTAATTCTTTATAGTAATAATTTACTATAGAGAATTAACTATATAGTTTATTTCTTTCTATCCGGTGGATCTCGGACAAAAAGCTATTAGTAGGCAACAAATTGTAATTGCAATTTCGTGGAAAATAATAAATATAAAACATATCAACACAATACAATAATCATTATACAAAAAGATGAAATTACGCCTTTAACAAGTGTACCAATGTGAGTACACTCGGAGGTAATGAGTTAATATCCAAGAGTTTAATTAATTTCCTATTGTGTCTAACTTTTATTATGTAGATTTTGTAAACCATACTTGTGTGCAGGTATATATTTTTCTTCCAACCGAGAATTTTTCTATCCTTCTATAGTGTAAGCCATTATTTAATGTCATGAATTTAATTAAGTGTCACTTTGGGCTATGACACACACACACATACATATTTTTATATGTAGTTTTTATTTATATTAGTAATCTTTAAATCAATGCCCATTTAGACATAATTAATTGTCCCTTGGTGTAATAAAATATGTATATAGATTTTTATATGCATAAATATTGCATGTAATCAGTGGCGTAGCTAGTGAGAGAAGTCAAGGGGCACTAAATGATCCCCAAGGCAATCAAGACTTGCCGGGAAAATTCAATTTTTATTTTGGTCGATTTCTGAGAAATATACTTTAAATTAATAACTATTGTAATATAATTAATTATTTCCTGTCTTGATTTGTCTGACAAAATATGTTATAAATAATGTTTGCAGTAAATCTATCAAATATTTCCGTACACAAAACGTTCTTTCTTCTTTTTTCCTCAACACTATTTTTCTAAGATAATGATATATTTTTATTTTTTTAAACGAAAAGTACAGAAACACTCATTGTAAATCCGAACGTTCTGAAGTTCAAAGATGTTGATTATTTAAAATTCAGTAATAATCTTCAAATAATATTATTATTTGCGGATTCCACATATTTCAGAACGAATCCAGTCTAGATCCTGCAAAATTTAAACCCTAACCTCAGCATTTGTCCTCACTTATCCTAAAAAACTGTATAGTAATTTGTAGACAATTGTGACAATTCGTAATATGTTATAGAGTATTTTAAGGAAGGTATAACATTCTATTAATATTTCTATTATATTCTTATTACGATTATATTCTATATATAATGTTGATGTATGTTTTTATGAGTCGAGGAGTTGCCTCTCTACGCTACTGCATGGAATAAAATCATTTACAACTTTATTGTTGACAATTATTTTTAAAAAAAAACTTGGCGGATAAAATTTTTAACCATAATGTGGAGAAATCCATTTCGAGTTGTAATGAAAATCACGAAATAACTTCGTAAAATGTATTTATAAAATTATCATAAATTTAATATTTCTATAGAATTTCGATATTTCTGTTAAAATGCTGCCTTTTTGTGAAGGTGGAGAGCTAGCAATGTAAGATTTATTCTGGGAATTACAAATAATTTTAAGCTTTTACATTATTTCAGATATTTTTTTTTCAAACTCTGCGTTTTTGCGAAGGTGAAATGATGACAACCATGTCCTTATACTTACTTCGATTTTTGGGGAATCCAAAATCATAAGTTTTAATAACTTGTTTAAAAAATATTTCGATAGAAATCCAGAACATGACAAAATCTGAATAATATTTGCCATGGAAAATGACAAAGATTGCTATGGACTTGGAAGATTA